>JBBPBX010013491.1:0-52314 GCA_038048925.1 Garcialebias charrua
AAGATTCATAACTGGTTGTGATTATCGTACCCACCACTGCACCCTGTATTCACTGGTTAACTGGACATCATTAACCTCACGCAGACTCTTCCACTGGTACATTTTCATCTTCATTCATTCATTCATTTTCATTCAACCTTTATTTAGTCAGGTAAATCTTTTGAACCTCATGGGCTCATTTACGAAAGCGACCTGCTAAAACTAAAGAACAATGAACAGCAGTGGTAGAATTTCCTTAAACAATAAACAATAAACAAACAAACAATAAACAATAGAAAACAAAAGAGAGAAAAAAACAAAAGAAAGTTTTTTTTTTTTTTTTTTTAACAAAGTATCAAAAAACTAGCAAAACATTATAAGGTAGACGTATAAAATCAAAGACAGGAACAAATCTGCATTGGTTTTTGCCAGGATTCCAACAGATTCTGAAAACCATTTAGAGAAGTCAAGGTCGAGAGCTTCAGATCTTTTTGTAAGATATTCCATGAAGCAGGAGCGAGTAGGAGAAGGCCCTTTTTCCAAGTTCAGTCCTCACTGACGGAACACTGCAGGTAATCATGTCCTGAGAGCGCACACTGTAGCTGCACTCACGCAAAGACATGTAGGAGGAGATGTATGAGGGCAGCAGACCAAGAAGTGATTTAAAGATGAAAATGTACCAGTGGAAGAGTCTGCGTGAGGTTAATGATGTCCAGTTAACCAGTGAATACAGGGTGCAGTGGTGGGTACGATAATCACAACCAGTTATGAATCTTATGTGTATGAATCTTATATGTAGCGGCGAAACTGTCACAATCTACCTCCTAGCATGTTTAAAAGAACGTTATCAGCGTTATAATCGCTGTGAGGCAGCGTGTTTCCGTAAACCCGGAAGTGTTGTGTTTTTGTTTTTTTCAGCTTATGTAACCGTTTTCCTAAACCTAACCTTAAACCTGACCCAGAGGACCAACCCTAAATCTAACCCCAGCTCACCCTTGTGCCAGTGGTGTAGTCTACATGTTTGTACACTGCAAAAACGTAAAATCTTACCAAGTCAAATTTTCTAATTTCAAGTCAAAACCTCTTATCACACTTAATATAAGTCAAAAACATATTTCTAAGTAAGACATAACAACTTGTTTTGAGACAATGCATCTTGAAAATCTTGATAAGGCAAAAAGTCTTGAAAATATCTTGTTTTGAGTCATTTCTTATTTGAAACAAGCTTTTCTGACATTTCATAAACATTTGCAGTTGTCGTGAGGTTTGTAAAACGTGAAAAATCTTGTTTCAAGATAACAAACTAACTTGAATTAAGACAAATCTGCTTCTTTGATCAGCATGCCCACTCAAAGTATTAAACATTCTATTTTTTATACAGGTTCTCTTTAATTTTGGACAGACTCCATTGTCCTATTACAATTTCTTTAAACCAATACAGTAGTTCATTAACATTTTCTACATTGTATTTTTTTCCAAGGCTGAATACTACATAAACATACCTACTGTGCAGTTTATATTAAAGAGACAAATAATGCAGGTTCATTTCACATATTTATTTTAACATATAATTTAACATATAATTGATTTTAATAATATAAATATGTGGTTAGGACAGATTAAACGGCCGTGGGGCGGCCGTGGCGTAGTGGTAATGGCAGTCGTCCCCCGATCAGAAGGTTGGAGGTTCGAATACTGGTTCCCCACACCATGTGTCCTTGCGTCCCCGGGCAAGACACTTAACCCCGAGTTGCTCCCGGTAGGACTGGATGGCGCCTTGCATTGGTCTGCCGCTACCAGTGTATGAATGTGTGTATGAATGTGTGTATGAATGGGTGGATGGTTGGTATTGTAAAGCGCTTTGGGGCCCCTCATAGGGGGCTGGAAAACGCTATATAAATAAGCTTCATTTACCATAAACATATTTTTCTACGTTTGAGACAAGGGGAAAAAATAGTAAAAAAGGGATTTCTGGGTATGGGCTCTCTGAGGGAGGAATCAATGTTAACAAGATTAAGAATAGGTCATACAAATCTGAACAGTACTTTGTTTATTATAGGGAAACACAATACATGTAGTGGACGTTGTGACTTTTGCCAGGATACAGAGTCAGTGCAGCACTTCGATAGCCTACAGAGTCAGTGCAGCACTTCATTTTGGAATGTTTTAAATATTCAGATGAAAGGAAAACTCTACTTGACCAAATGAAAAAAGAAGTCACATGCCCTATCAGTTTGAAGAGCGTTTTGGAATGGGGATCTAGTAAAGGTGGACGTAAATACTTTGTTTTACTTGACATCAACAGGCTTTTTATTTTTTATTTTATTATTATTTCAATACAGATACAGTTACAATTTTAAGAATGTGAACAAAAAGAACAAGACAAAAAAGTTCATGCTCAATAATCCAGGTATCAAATCCAATAATTCTCAATCAGGTCATCTGGACAGTTTCTTTTTAGTAGAACAAGAGTCAACAGAAGAATTTAAGTAGTTTAGGGATGGTACCATTAGATGGCGGTAATACACCGGAAGGATGTAAGCTGCCGTAAAACCTCACAGAAGAAGAAGAAGAAGAGGGCTTCTCTCTCGTGTCTTGTTCTCTCTCAGCTGCGTGCGCAGTACGCATGCGCAGTCTTGGACTTTTAGTAAAACTTTCGACGGTGGCTTTTTAGGTAAGCTCTCTTACCTTTTCTCAAGTACGATAAAGTTATTTGTACAGAGTTTCTGTCGTTGTAATGCGCATTACACATTCTTATCGTGCAGCTGACGTGAAATAAAAAGTAGCGGCGCGAGCTAGCGCTACTTTTTATTTCACGTTCCTAGCCTAGGAACAGCTAACAGCGTGGATGAGCTATGTATGACGCGGTTGTGTCGACGTTAAGAGGTAACGTATTTATACAAAGTTGTTTATAATGTAGACTGAGACATGGGCAAAAGTTGTTGTAATGATCATACCAATATTAAATAAAAGTTTTTACGTCTTTAGTGACGTGTGTGTGCGAACGCAGGCGGTAGCCGCTGTAAGAGAGTGCTATGTTGCTAAATGCTAACTGGACATGTTGCTAAATGCTAACTGCACATTCTCCACCGGCGCAAAGGAAAAAAACTGAATTCCGCTACACTTGGCAATAAATTATTAAAAATATTGCAATAATACAATGGAGAGAACCCAACTCTTTTATGATTTGCTGTTGCTGTGAACATTAATACATATCTCAGTTAATAGTATGAAAACTGAATAACAATACAATTTTAAAATCAATAATGCATATAATTGTTATTGCTGGCTTGTCTCTAAATGCATGTCTCCCATCCATTCATGTACAGCTACTTTGAGACAGCAACAAAAAATGTGTTCAGTTGTTAGCTGCAGATGTGAATCTAAATTTGATTGAACTATGAAATTTCAGATATCTAAGAAACTTTTTTCATTCATTCATTCATTCAACCTTTATTTATACAATTTATAAATAAATTTATTTATTTATATTTATTTATACAACTTCTAAATTTTCAAAATTTATAAACTACGGTACCTGTAAACAATTTTACTGGTTTAAAACAATATTAATGTTAAAAAAATGCTTTGTTGTAGCCAGTGCAATTAAGAAAAAGCTAGTACTTTGTGCAATGTGTGCTCAATGCCTAGTTTAATGGTATTATTGTTAAGGTTTCTTTATTGTATCACAGATACCCACCAAAACCTGAAATCACAGCAATGGCTAAAAGGAGAGCTGTATTACCCCATGCTACAGGACCAAGGTCGAATTCATGGGTAAGTGAAATGCATCCAGTTAATGACCAAAGTTTTTTTATTTTGCACATTTTTATTGAGGATTTAAAAAAATGTAATTACCGGTAATGTGTTCTTAATGTCACTGTGTTTGCGCAACTAAACCAAAGATTGCAGAATGTGAGGTCCCTTAAAAAACATCTGTTGAGTGGGAGACAATCAAAGTGGTAAAGCTGCAACTAATGATTCATTTCCTCAATAATAAATATGTCATAGCTTTAGTAGACTTAAAGGGGACCACACATGCAAAATTCACTTTTTAATGTTTTTTTACTAAACTTTGGGTATTTACTTCATAAAAAAACAGTCCTTGTGCCAAAAAAATGCACCCAGTGGTTTATTTACTCTAAGTAGATTTATTTTACTGTGATGAAAACGGTTCGTTTTTGAAATAAAATGGAAGTCAATCGCGCCTGTGACGTCACAGGCGCGAGGACAACCCACCTCAAACCTGAGTCCAGCCCCTCACCTGGTTAGGCTCAACCCACTTCTGTATTAAACACATGACTGTTGTTTTTCATGATTTCATCTCATCTTTTGTTTATATGTTATTAATTTCATGTGTACAGCACTTTGTTGCAGCTGTGGTTTTTTAAATGGCTTTATAAATAAAGTATAATTGTTATTTTTATGTTTTTTAGTTCAATTTTTAGTGTATTTGCGATCTCTCCCAACGCGCCGCCGGCAAAAATTAAACGAGCATACCCCCGGCGTAGAGACCGGTTGCGACGGGACCCTCTTCTGGCGCCATGGAGCGGAGCTTCAACTGTACAGCCTTGCTGCAGCCTCGCAGCAGCCTCGCAGCAGTGAGGACCTTCCCCTTACGGATTAATTTACGGGAGACACTTGGTGAACTTTGTGTTGTCTTGACTGGAACAGCGATAACGCCCAAAGTCTCCGAGCGGAGCTGGCGAAAACCGGAAGAGGAACAAGCTAACATTAGCTTCGGATTCGGGTGGTCTAATGCTAAAAGGAGCAGCAAACTGCGGCGCGCTCAGACGGGTTTCGGTAAGTTATCTTAAGCTAGCACTAACAGTAAGTCAAATGAGTAATAAAAAAAGAGCTAATTTTAAAACAACAACACATTACAGATACTGGCTGTTACGAGGGCGTAAACAGATCTTTGAAGGGCGTGGACTTCAGAACTTCTATCAGAAACCGGTCGTTCAAAACGAAAGTTAAAACTGGCAGAATTAAAAAGGGTATAATTGATTATCTAAGAATTATTTTGTGCATTAAATTGAAGGAATAGGGTCTAGATAGCACACAGAAATAACATAAAAATTTAAAAAATGCATCTGAGGTCCCCTTTAATAACATATGATGTTGGCCAGCATTTGTTGGAATTGATTAATTGGCTCATCTTTGCAGTTCTTCAAAGAGACGCCGTCTTGATGAGCACAGATGAGGCCATTTCGAGCGACTCAACAATCATTCTGGACCAGTCTACAGATGAGACTACCAGCACACCGACTCAGGCACTACTGACAAGGAGTTTGGTGAATTTAGTTTTGTATTTATTTTGTCTTGTTTTTGTTTTGTTTATCTTCCACAATCTGAATATTAACATTATGATTCATCATGCCAACAGAAAGATGTCTATGTGTTTCAGGAAAAACAAGCCCCCAAAGCCCCCAGGAAGCTCTCCCTCTCCTGTCCAGTTCTAAGAGTGAGTTTGTCCTACTTTATTTTGGTGGTGTGCATCTTTGTACTACTTTTGCAACTTCATGTGATTAGCATGACCGTATGTAACCCATCTAATCAAACAGAGGATTAAGTCAAATTTGGTTATACTGTATAAGCACATTTTCAGATTCATGTTTTTTAAGCTTCATTTTGACACCTGGATTATTCTGATAATTCAAACATTTCCAGAAATGTATGCTGGTGAAGATTCTCAGTCGTCCAGGACATGATAAATCAAAAAAGGCGTTCAATACAAGATCAACTGGACTTTATTTGTAACAGAAGACGTTTCGCTGATGAGCGAAATGATTTCGTTGATGATGAGCGAAACATCTTCTGTTACAAATAAAGTCCAGTTGATCTTGTATTGAACGCCTTTTTTGGTTCCAGAAATGTAGATTAATTTATCTTTTTAATTACAATAATACATTATTATTTGAATGTTAATGAGAAATTGGTGTTATTATTTTTTAAAGAATAAACCTAACATAGTATTTGGATATTAAAGTTTTCAAGGTGGAAAGAAACAAAATCTTTGCAGGTTGCTGGAAATATCTTACTCAAAATCATTTTTTTAATTGATACATTTTTTTCCATGGTTCTACACTAAAGCCCGAGATACACTGAAGCAGACTCCGTATACGCGCGTATACGCGCGTATACGGAGCCGCTGCTACACTCGGCTTTCGTTCTCGCGTAGATTCTCGTGTTTTCGCTCCAAATTCTAACGTCATTTCCTCCGTACCGTCACTTCCGATCGTCACTTCCGCTAGTTTTTCGCTCCAAACGCTCGCGTTCTCCTTGTTGTAATATGAGCAGCTGAGCACGGAGTGCTTTTCCTGCAGCCCACAGCCCACCAGGGAATATATAAAACATCGCGCACCCAGGTAGGACCTGAATTCATTCATTTCATTCATCGAGTGAACGGAGGAAGAAGCGGTTACTTGACTTTAGGCAAAAAAACAAAAGAAAAGGCCCGATCAGCGATAAAAAAGAGGAATTTATTTCATTTGTGTAACATACAAAACAGTCCGGCGCCGGGGAAGTTTAGGTCAGACACCGCGCATCGCGTATGCGAATCGCGTATGCGTAGTAAAAAAATACTTTTGCGCGTACTTGCCCTGAGGGGCTACGCTGCGTACGGGGCGTACGTACGCTGCGTATTGGCGTATCGTGAGGACGCTCGAGTGTATCTCGCCCTTTACTTCTTGCACTGATTGTACTGGTGTTTCTAAATTTTTTTGTTGGTTCACCAGCACAGTTAGTGCACCCAAATTTTCAACCGCGTCATATTTAACATAATAGTATTACAGGTTCTCTCTTTATTTTATTTATTTATCTGGCTTATATTCCACAATCTTAAAATATGATTCATCATGCCAACAGAAATATGTCTTTGTGTTTCAGGAAAAACAGGACCTCAAAGCCCCCAGGAAAACTCTCCCTCTCCTGTCCAATTCTGATTGTGTGTTCGTCCAACTGCCTGCTCACGGTAGGAGATGTGCCCATCACATTTCCCAAAGACATTTTATGTTTAAACATTTGAAGTTGTAGTGGCTCCCTCATTTTTCATGGTGCCCAGTAGTATACTCTCCATTTTTCATAGCAAAAATAGTTTTTATTTTGTTGAGGGTGTTTTATATTATTTTTTAAAAATATAATCAAGTGTTAACTACAGTTGTAATTGGGAGTAGTAGTTGTTGCATTGCTCCTGAAACCATTGTGATAAAATAAATGTGTTGAAGTTAAAGAATACCTTTCATTTTTTGACATTACAGAAATTTTTTGAATGTTTTGACAAGACATGTATGTTATTACGTTTGTTGGTTAAATTTGATAACGGGTTGGAGAAACATCTGAAACATCTGTAGAACTAAAAATGAGTAAAAGTTTTAGGGATGTATACTAATTTTAAGCATCACACGCTCAATTGTAGTAAAATATTGCTAAGAATGAGATTTTTTGCAGCTAGGTTTAAGATTGTTTATCTTGTAAAAAGATAAAATGTCTTATTTTTAGAAATCGTGTCAAGACAATTTTCACTTGTTGGAAGATCTTTTTGCTTATTTCAGTCAAAAAAAAATCTAATTTTAAGTTGTTTTAAACTTGTTTTCAGAGTAGACTTTTCTCCAGTGTACTACTTTTGAGCATCAGAATCTTATTATAAGACAAGAAAAGCTCACAATTGTAGTAAAATATTGCTCAAAACTAGATTTTTGTAGCTAGTTTCAAGATTCCGCATATCTTGTTTTCACTTGTTACCAGATCTTTTTGCTTATTTCAATCCAAAAAAAACCTAATTTTAAGTTGTTTTAAACTTGTTTTCAGAGTAGACTTTTCTCCAGTGTACTACTTTTGAGCATCAGAATCTTATTATAAGACAAGAAAAGCTCACAATTGTAGTAAAATATTGCTCAAAACTAGATTTTTGTAGCTAGTTTCAAGATTCCGCATATCTTGTTTTCACTTGTTACCAGATCTTTTTGCTTATTTCAATCCAAAAAAAAACTAATTTTAAGTTGTTTTAAACTTGTTTTCAGAGTAGACTTTTCTCCAGTGTACTACTTTTGAGCATCAGAATCTTATTATAAGACAAGAAAAGCTCACAATTGTAGTAAAATATTGCTCAAAACTAGATTTTTGTAGCTAGTTTCAAGATTCCGCATATCTTGTTTGACTTGAACAAAATGTCTTATTTTAAGAATCTTGTCAAGTGAATTTTCACTTGTTCCATTGGCAGATTTTTTTTTGCTTATTTCCAAAAAAATCTTATTTTACATTTTTTTTTTCTTATTTTTAGAGGGGCATTTTTTCCAGTGTGGAGAGCTGGTGCAAGGACAATAACCTTCACATCATTGAGTAGATGAAGGAGATTGTCATGGACCGGCTGGGTTTGATAGGAACTGATACACAATGGCAGGTCAAGAATCACGTTCAGATAGAAATAGTATAAAATTAAAACCATTCAATTTTAACAAATCATGTAAGGACATGTTGTCAATTTGTCCTTTAGTAGTCTAAGCCTATGGCAGCATAACAAGCCAACCCTAACTATAGAATTTATTCAAAAAAAGGAAAGTCTCAAGCCCAGTCTTAAAACTGGACAATGTGTCGGCCTCATGGACAGAAACTGGAAGTTGGTTCCACAAGAGAGGAGCTTTCTCCCATTCTGCTTTTGGAAACTCTAGGAACCGCCAGTAAGCCTGCAGTCTGAGAACGATGTGCTCTGTTAGGAAAATATCGAACAATAGGATCTCGAATATAAGATAGAGCTAGGTTGTTGAGGGCTTTGAAGGTTAGAAGTTAACACACACAGACAAATCTCAAAACCAAATACAGTACTTTGTCACAATTTTCAACTAGACCCAGCAGAATCAAACCACACCAAGTTGAACATTTTCCAAAAACATGACACCCATACAAGCGGCATGATAGCTCAGTTGGTAGCGCTATTACCTCTCTGCAAGAAGGTTGCTAGATCAAATCTCAGCTCTGGACCTTTCTGGATGGAGTTTGAATGTTCTCTCCGTGCTGCATGGGTTTTCTCCGGGTACTCCGGTTTCCTCTCACAGACCAAAAACATGCATGTTAGGCTGATTGGTAACTCAATTGTCCTTAGGTGAGAGTGAGAGCGTGAATGGTTGTTTGTCTTGTTTGTCTCTTATGTATCCCTGTGATGGACTGGAGACCTGTCCAGGGTGTCCTCCGCCTCTCGCACAGTGACTGCTGGATATGGGCACCAGTGACCCCATGACCCAAAAAGGAAGAAGTGGGTAAAGATAATGGATGGATGGATGAAAACCATACAAAAAGGCAATCTGCTCGGTCTAAATCATCCCCACTCACTGGCAGGAGATCTGGACCTAAATAGACAAGCCTCTTCTGTGGTTGGAGGAGCAGGTGAACAATCCAACAAAGATTCAAAGGGCTGTTCATTAGGAGGAGTCGGGGGAGGCCAATCAATCTCAGATGTGTTGCATCCACAGCAGGGCAGGCAAATCACCAATCTCCATGTACAATTTTGTACAAAACATGGCATCAGAGCAGAACAAGACATTAACACACTTTTCTCCATTAATGTGATGTCAATTTGACATTTGTTTACCATGTCATGTAAGATACATCTGTTTTTGTAGTTTTGGGGATTCATATTATATGTATTGTATTTGAACTCACTTGTTTCTTGTCTTTTTATGTTCCAGACATGTCAACAAACTTCTTATCTAATGAATCCCTTCATGATCCACATCATGTCCCCTTCTTCCCTCTGTACATGGACTGCTACATCTCTGGAGCAAGCTCACCCGTCTTTGTATCATACCTGATCACATTAATCTGCCTCCTCCTCCCTTTGAGTATCTTCATCCTCTACCATGGTCATCAACAAAGGCAGCAGAGGGGCTCTTCATCCTCAGCAACAACAATAAATCACTTTGATTGCTTTATGCACCACGTGGTGATTATTGAGCTCATTTGTGTCCTTGGCTGTACAGTCTGCTGTTGTGGTATCTACAGATTGAGTTTAAGCATGATAAGAGTGGGAGAACTAACATTTTCTATTACCTGGTATGGAGAGACGTGCTTCCACGTTTTGACATGTCTGGAGCGCTACCTGGCTGTCGTTCATCCAGTCACCTACCTGAGCATGAGAAATGAGAGGGGTGTCAGAATAAGAAATATCACCACAGGCTGCATTTGGCTGTTTTGCTTTATAGAATTATTACTGGTGGCTTTGCAAATGTCTTTGTTCCTGGATATTTGCCTCTTGGTTTTGTCTTTAACAGTTGTTTCATTCTGCAGTCTCGCTGTTCTCTGGGTTTTGATCCGTTCAGGCCCAGGGGATAAGGACGGTGGCAGGAAGGGGATAAACAAATCAAAACGGAAAGCATTCATTACCATTGTTGCAATACTAGGAGTGTTGGTTGTGAGGTTCATTTTTAATTTCACTTGGGAACTGGTGTTTGCATCAGAAAATTTAAAAGGTTGTTTGATACTTTCATGGTGCACCTGGTTTAACCTGCCCAGCAGTTTGGTGTTACCTTTGCTGTTCCTTCACAGAACAAGGAAACAAGCATACCTAAAACGTATATCAAATTAGCAATGGTGCCAAGTGTGCAAACGTGACTTGATACAAGATACACCTTTAACAGAAATTAAATGAATACACTTTTTTTTTTGTTTGGTCTTGAATGGAAAACCCCATTTCAGATTCAACACCAACACTTGCTCTTGCCAAGGGTGGGTGTTTCTCCTCTTCCTCCCTCTCCACTTGGCTTTGCTCTGTCCTGCCTGTGAAACTGCCTGAGAGCCTCTATTCTACAAATCTTCAGAATCATAATTCTGCTTTGGATTTGGTCCGTTGGTCCCTCAACACAATTGATAACATTTCTTCAAAGAGAAGACAGGCTTTAGGCAAGTCGATTTGCCCTGTTGGCACGCATGCAGCTGGATATCTAATCGACTTAGAAGACTTGATGATGTGTCTATATCTGTCATTCGTGGATTTTAAGGATACATATGCAGTAATGTATATAATTGGATTTATGATAACTGGTTTCCTGCTTTTTGGATTTGTCTGGTTCCTGGTTAGTCTACAATCAAGGAAGTTGTCAGCAGCAAATTTGGACCTGGTCAGGCTGCCAGCTTTATATGATTGCTTGGTTTGTGCCTTGATCACCCAGACTCAAATGCTTTTGGCAGGATGGATCAGATCTCTGGGATTACTCTCATGTATGGCCCATTTAATTTGGGCATTTCAGAACCAAGTGGACCGACACAGACTCAAGGTAGATGTCAGTAAAAAGTTCTGCTTGGCCCCAAAACAATTGTGTTTATCTGAGTCTGGCTCCCTGACTGACCTTGATGGGCCATCTTATCTTAATTCACCTGGAAGTTTTGTAAACTTGATGCTCTACCCCTCCCTCCCCTCCTACCAAGGAAGACTACAGACCAACCAGAGGGGCCCAGCTGACTAAACATTATGTAATCACTTCAGTGCTCTTTGGATTCATCCTTGGCACCCCTTTCGAGAGTGTATGGATCTCTCCAGAGGGAACTATTTGAACCGAGCAGTTTTATCTGAACTCTGCAGGGCCTCTGTGTGTTGTCCCTGGACATACTCACCGCCCATGCGTCTCGCCCTCTGCAGAATGTCTTCGTCATTATGTGCTTATTGTGTGATTTTTTTTCCCTTCTCATTATCATGCTGTTAACCTTCAGCCAAATTTTAAGAACAAGTTAGGCTTTTTTGTTGTTGTCTCCAAACCCTATGTGTCATTTTCACCACTTTATTGTCTGTCCAAACAGGTCTCACTTGTAAATTATTATTTGAGGCTCAATATGATTTATCTGTTTAAATAAAGGTTGAAAGAACGAAAAGATGACAAATGTTATTATCTTTTCTTGTCTGGTCAAACATTTACTCATATGCCACACTTTAATCCACAATTCATACCCAGATCTATTACAAAAGTCTACACTCACCTATTTTTTTTCTTAAATATGTATGTGCTTTGTTTTCTGAACAACTTTAGTATTCCATCAGCCGTTTTCTTAATTAGACCATTGTTTTGTGGGCTAAAGTGATGAGTCGCTTGACAACACCAATGAAAATGCATCCATCCATCCATCCATTTTCGTCCGCTTATCCGGGGTCGGGTCGCGGGGGTAGCAGCCTAAGTAAGGAGGCCCAGACTTCCCTCTCCCCAGCCACGTGGAGCAGCTCCTCTGGGGGAATCCCAAGGCGTTCCCAGGCCAGCCGAGAAACATAGTCCCTCCAGCGTGTCCTGGGTCTTCCTCTGGGCCTCCTCCCGGTGGGACATGCCCGGAACACCTCCCCAGGGAGGCGTCCAGGAGGCATCCTAACCAGATGCCCGAGCCACCTCAACTGGCTCCTCTCGATGTGGAGAAGCAGCGGCTCTACTCCGAGTCCCTCCCGGATGACTGAGCTTCTCACCCTATCTCTAAGGGAGAGTCCAGACACCCTGCGGAGAAAACTCATTTCAGCCGCTTGTATCCGAGATCTCGTTCTTTCGGTCACAACCCAAAGCTCATGACCATAGATGAGGGTGGGAACGTAGATCGATCGGTAAATTGAGAGCTTTGCCTTTCGACTCAGCTCTCTCTTCACCACGACAGACCGGTACAGCGCCCGCTTCACTGCGGATGCTGCACCTATCCGCCTATCGATCTCACGCTCCAGTTTTCCCTCATTCGTGAACAAGACCCCGAGATACTTAAACTCCTCCACTTGGGGCAGGACCTCATCCCCGACCCGGAGAGGGCATGCTACCCTTTTCCGGCTCAAGACCATGGCCTCGGATTTGGAGGAACTGATCCTCACCCCGGCCGCATCACACTCGGCTGCAAACCGGTCCAGCGAAAGCTGTAGATCACGATCTGATGAAAATGCATATTTTGTACAAGTCAAAACATTTTTTATAATTGTTTTTATTTCATTAACTATGAATATATTTCTGTACACATTACATTACTAAATGAGTAAAACGTGTTCCCTTTCAGTCATGTCTCTCGGTGCAACATATGCTATGGGAATTGCGCCCCCGCGCGATTACCTGAAGGAATACAATCACGCCTTTACGGCAGGGGCGTCAGCGTCACGCCAGAGGCCCCGCCCTCTGGCTACTTAAGCCGCTGACGACCACTCATTGTTCTCTTTTTGCCCTTCACCTCGCTTAAAACCTGAATTTCGCAGGACTTCTCTGTCGTCGCATCGCTTGATTTAGGCGAGCTTGCTCCCTACGCTGAGCGTACAGAGACATTTTACTGCATGCTTCTGGGCTGGTGAAAGCTAGTCCGGCGTTTTGTCTATTTACCTCAAAGTTTCTTCTCTTCTGCAGCTACTTCGCTCTACGGCGCTAACTGGGTCCCAAATCTCCTGCTAACCATTAGCAGGCTAGCTAGCGAAAGCAAGACGACGGAGAGGACGGCTTTGAACAAAAGGAAACTTGGAACACTTCTCGTCTCCGGGCATGGCCCCCGAGAAGGGAAAACGGAGGCCAAAGAAAAAGAAAAATAGCTGGATGAATGGCCATCGCTCGCGTCCCTGCCACAACGGATACGGCTACTCTCTCTCGGCGACGGACACCCACAAGGCCTGTCCTGTCTGCCTAGGGATCCTGCACGTGAGAAAAGAGCTGGAATCCCCTGACCCTTGCTCCCACTGCTGTCGAATGTCGACGTAACGAGGAAACGCCGCGCTGACACGTTGGCCAAATCTGTGTCGAAGGCCGCGGTGCTAAGGGTCACACGTCGCACAAGGCCGCTCGCTCCTGAGTTGGAGCCCGAGAACGCGGACCTGGAATGCAACCGTCAGGTCGTGGATGAGAATGTGTCGGACTCCTCGGTTACAGTCGAGGACTCGACGCCTGAAGTGTCCAACCAAGACACCGAGGACGGTTACGGAGAAGGAAGTTTGGATTCCTCCCGTAACCTGGCGCAAACCCTACCAGGACCGGACAGGTCGGTCCCCGCCTTGTTCAATCTGTGCCATAGGGCGGTGGATACCCTACAGATCGCGTGGCCGGACCCCATGCCTCGCCAGCAGGCTACGAGGCTAGTGGGAAACTACTTCTATCTGAAGCAGCCGATAACGTCACAAAAATTGCCTGTTTTTCCAGACTTCCTCATGGAGCTAAAACGCTCCTGGGCGGAACCTGGAGCTCCCATGATGCTGCCATTATCCCGACTCCTGGATGTCACGGGAATGGAGTCTACGGGCCTCGCCAGCGCACTCTCAATAGAGGAGACACTGGTGATTCACCTGGCCCCAGCAGCTACGTGGTCGAAACCAGTGCCACCCAGCAGAGCCTGTCATGCTTCTGAGAAACAGCTTGAGAGGTGCTACAAGGCTCAGGGCCTTGTAGCTCGCACATTAAATGCATTGTCCCTGGTGCAGGCATACTTGGCGGAAAAACTGCAGGATCTCCAGGTGATAAAAAATGATCAGGCTGCAACGGAGGCCATGGAGGAGGCCCGCCGCACCTCTGACTTTGTGCTCCGCATGATGGGGACAGTAGCCATTTCTCAAGGCAGAGCAATGGCGGAAATTATTGTCGCTCAGCGCACCTTTGGCTAACGTTGTCGGACCTTCCGGAAAATCAGAGGTCCACCTTCCTCCAGCACCCGATCGAATTGACGGGACTCTTCGGGGGAGCCTTGGAACGTGTCCAGGCCAGGCTGGAACAAAGATGCAAACAGGCAGAAGCTCTCCACGAGGGGTTGCCGAGAAAAAGCTTTGCACCCCAAAGGAGGACATGCGTAACCTTCCATGAAAGAGACTGTAACAACCGTGATTGTGCACTGTCTCTTTAAGACACTCTAGTATCACTGATGATGTCACGCATGCGCCCACCATCTCCCTGTAGAGAGCGTTGGAGAAACGTGCTGATGACACACACATGGACTAGCTCTCTATGGTAATAACGTTACGGGTTGTTTGGATGCTATTTTATTTTGTTTGTTTATATAACGGCCGTTCAACCGGGCTTGTAAGGTTGTTGAAGATGTTTGCTGATTAAAAGGACAACACTGTGGAATTCTCAGTACCAGTGTGGTTACTAATTTCCTCCTCTCCATCCATAATTTCAACCCAAAACGTTACAAGACCCGCTGGTGACAGTGAGAACTTCCGGTACTGGCTGGGCGCCTCTTCAGTGACCCCGCGTGGAACTCAGATTCGGGCCTGACGAAACGGAACGAACTAAGACTTTTACCGGCGTACCCGCCCACGAGGTACGGGAACCTAACTTTTTGGGCCCAGTCTCTACTCGTAAAAAAACACGAGAAGCTGGTGAAATCTGTGTGTGCACCAAACATGACTCCTCTACTGTATGTGTAATCAGAACAAACACTGTTTCATGCATGTACAAAAATAAAAGTACAAAAATAAAAGTACCAAAGCACAAACTGCCATTGTTCTTGACTCAAGTCCATTTTTATAAACAAACCATGTGGTCAAACTATGAACCACAGTGGGATACACGAGTTCTGCCGGAAGTGGTCAGGTCTTGCGATGTCTTCTGTTGGGATGACCAGTCTGCTCGAGGGAGCACGAGAGGGGTCAAAGGCCACCTCTCCAGCACAAAAACACGACGAGCAGCAATTGGGCATGCCTTCCAGGCTCAAGGTGCACACACGGTCCTGGAAGGCGTGTCTTCCAAATGATTGGGTCATGACAACGATACGTCATGGACTCAGGTTGCAGTTCGCTAAGAGACCGCCCCCCCTTCACAGGGGTACTGAAATCTAAGATTATCCCACACGCGCACATGTGTTAAGGGAGGACGTTTTAACGATGCTGCAGAAGGGAGTGATAAGTTTGGTCTCGAGACGCAAACTACGCTCTGGCCACTACAGCAAGTACTTCCTGGTGCCAAAGAAGGATCATTCTCTGAGACCGATTCTGGATCTAAGGGTTCTGAACAAAGAAATAAAAACTTTTAAGTTCAATATATTACACTGCGGCAAGTTCTCCAGTCTGTGAGACCGGGAGACTATGCATGTACAGTGGATTTGAAAGATGCCTATTTTCACATAGGCGTGTGGTGGAAACAGAAAGTTCTTCCGTTTTGCTTTTGAAAGGAACACTTATGAATTCAAAGCCTTACCCTTCAGTTTAAAGACTGCTCCTCACACATTTACTAAATGTCTGGATGCAGCCCTGACCTCCCTTAGGAATCAAGGACTCAGGGTCATGAATTACTTGGATGACCTGCTGATTCTGGCTGGAAGCAGAATGCAGGCCCAGTCACACTCTTATACGGTGATTTCTCACCTGGAGTTTCTCGGTTTTGTCATAAACCTACAGAAAAGTGATCTAACTCCATCACAGATTACCATATTTTTGAGGGTACAGATCGACACTGTCCGGTACAGAGCATGGCTCTCAGAGGAACGGGTTTCCTCTATTCTCCATTGCCTGGAAAGATTGAAACTGGATCATCGGGTCCCTATAAAAATGTGCCAAGGCCTTTTATGCCTCTTGACGGCAGCCATACCCTATGTGCCACACACGTTGCTGAAAATGCGGGACATACAAGTATCGTTAAACTGACAGACTCAACTCGCCCTGCCTAGTCGAGCAGGAAAAGTTAAGATAGGTACAGAGTGCCTGAAGGCCCTGGAACCTTGGAGAGATTTGTCTGTTTTCACAGACGGGGTCCCACTGGGAAGGGTGTCATCTCATGTGGTCATCACGACGGACACCTCAAAAACAGGATGGGGAGCGATCTGTAGAAATCAGAATGCCTGCGGCCTCTGGAATGAACAGGAAGCAAGATTACGTATCAACTTCCTGGAATTGTTGGCCATATTCCTGTCATTAAAATACTTCTTCAATAAAGGTCTGATTGCCGGGCAGCATGTCCTGGTGAAATCTGGTAACAGGACCACAGTGTCCTTCATTAACAGGGAAAGAGGGACAAGGTCCCGGGCCCTTCTTGGACTAACACAAAGGATGCTCACATGGTGGGCTCCGAAAATCTTGTCACTCAGGGCGACTCATGTCCCCAGTGAACTAGATTATGGAGCAGATGCCTTCTCAAGAAGGCCTCTCCTGGCATCAGAATGGTGCCTGAACCCACGAATTGTGGAGCAGGTCTGATCACGATTTGGGAGAGTCTCGGTCGACTTGTTCGCCTGCAGGGCTAGCTCACAGTGTAACCTTTACTTCTCTTTGAAGGAAACAGATGCACCATTGGGAACGGATGCTCTGGCCCATGATTGTCCTGCAAGGGTGCGGTACTATGCTTTTCCACCTGTCCCTCTGATCGAGGTGACACTGGAACGTGTACGTAAGGGAGCCCTCTCTCTGATCCTGATAGCCCCCAGATGGCTGCAGAAACCGTGGTTCCCGAAGTTGATCTCAATGTTATCAGGGATACCATGGAAATTGCCTCCTCACAGGGACCTGCTGACTCAGGCATGTGGGCAGCTTCTGCACCCACGTCCAGAGTTATGGCAGCTTTCAGCCTGGCCTTTGAAGTGAACTGGCTGAGGGCCTAAGGCTTTGATGGCTTTATCCAGAAACAGATAGCAACATCATACACAGGGGTGACCCTTGGTGTTTATGTTTGCTTAATAGATGTTCAATGGAGGGGTTTCCCCTCTCCTTAACAGATCTCCCACATCGGGATGGGCTCTACTTGTCAGTCGTGCCCCTTGTATGTGTTTAAAAAAAATTCCCTAAAATGCCACCCAATGTTCTAGTGGCGTAATGGGTCCTTTTTGCTCTTTTCCTCCTGTTCCCCAGATTTCCAGGGAAATGGAGTTGATGAGTATTCACACTAGTTGTACATGCTTATGCTGTCTCTAGCTGGTGTTCTTTATCTATATGTCCAGTGGTAACATTAAACTGATGTTTCCATTTTTGGCAGTTCTTCTTCTCAGGCTGTGTTCTCTACATACTTTGTAGAGCAGCCGGGAAATGCCTGTCGTATTAAGACAGATGTTCTCACATGCATTTTTACTGAGCATTTCAAGGGTGTGAATTAATTACGTTCCCATAGCATATTTTGCACCGAGAGACATGACTGAAAGGCAACTGAAAGTTATGCACCATAACTCATGTTCCCTGAAGGAAGGGAACGAGGTGCAACATATCTGGCCCTTTCAAGGCTGAAAGCTCGGTGAAGTGCATTTTGGAGAATGATGAGTGGGCGTCAGCGGCTTAAGTACCCAGAGGGCGGGGCCTATGGCGTGACGCTGACGCCCCTGCCGTAAAGGCGTGATTATATTCCTTCAGGTAATCGCGCGGGGGCGCAATTCCCATAGCATATGTTGCACCTTGTTCCCTTCCTTCAGGGAACATGAGTTATTGTGCATAACTTTCAGTTTGCTGTGTTTAAAAAAAAAGTGTTTTTTTAGCAGGTAATATCTTGTTTTATTTGTAGTAATTTTTGTGGGGGTAACTGGTTTTCCTGTTGCTTTGTGACCTTTTGGATGTATCATTTATTTTATGGTGGAATGGTTCACGGAATACTTTTTTTTTATCAACACACGCCTGTGGATTTTTGAAGCCACAGTTGATGCATTACTTTTGTGGGTGTGTGATAGGTTCTCTCTGTTGTTGATTTAAGTGTTTTTTTTTCTCCCATTGCAATCAGTCATTGTTAGTTCAGTGCAAATGAACTATATTTGAATTCAAGCCAGACAGATGTAGAATGGAGCACAATACAGAGCCATAGCAGCATGTAAAGTCAGAATTAAAGAGGAAGGATGCACAGAAACTCAAACTGCTAAGGTCAGTGAGCACATTACTATTTTTGTTTTTGTTATTTTTATTGTTATTTTTATGTTGGATGTAACTGGGACCCCGTGTACATAATCACGTTTTCATCACATGTACCACATGCGGTGCAAATGACAATAAAGACTCTCTGACTCTGAAATATCTGAATATTTAAATATTTGACAAGGTCTTAGATTCAAACAGTGGGAATATGTTAAAACCAAAACTCATATATGAATAGGAAACCATGGCAATTACATTTTAACTAATTCTTAAACAATTGTATTGATTTTCTACAAGTGCTGGTCCTATGAGATGTGTTTAGAATACTTAAAAATATCAAAATATATATTAAATGGATCCAAACATGTAATGTATATTTTAAATGTGTTTTATTGGCATGACCATTTCTGTCACAGACATGTTGGTGAACTCGTCAATATCCAATGATTCCTTTCTTGGTCTTCATCATGTCTCCGCTGAGCTCTCCTTTCCTTCGTACATGAACTGCTACACCTCCGGAACAAGCGCTTTCATCTACTCATCGTTTCTGATTACGCAGATCTGCCTGCTCCTCCCTTTGAGCGTCTACATCCTCTATCATGGCTCTCAACAGTGGAGGCAAATGGGCTCATCGTCCTCAGCAGCAACCATGAGCCACTCTGACTGTTTCACCTACCACACGGCCGCCATGCAGCTGATTGGTGTTTTTGGGTGTGCCGTCTGCTTCTATGGGATCTACAGGGCAGACATGAACATTTCGGCGTCAGGAAACATTACTTTTAACATTAACTGGTTTGGAGAGATGTTCTTTCATTTGCTGACATGTTTGGAGCGCTACATGGCTGCCGTTCATCCCATAGCCTATCGAAACCTGAGAAACGAGCGAGGCATCAGAATTAGGAATATCAGTGCTGGCTGTGTTTGGCCGTTGTGCGTCATTGCAGTGATGATGCTGAAGTTAAAAGTCTTCTTCTACATGGACATTTTCCTCCTGGTTTTATCCCTAACAGTTGCCTCTTTCTGCAGCGTCTCTGTTCTCTGGGTTCTGATTCGCCCAAGCCCAGGTACTAAAAGAAGAGGCCAGGAGGCTGTGGACCAATCAAAGCAGAGGGCATTCAATACCATTATTACAATATTTGGAGTAATAGTTGTCAGGTTCATTATTATCTGGGAAGTTGTGTATATGTCACAAGGGACTGAAGCTTGTGTGATACTTACGTGTTGTACCTGGTTCAATCTACCCAGCAGTTTGGTGCTGCCTTTGCTGCTTCTACACAGAACAGGAACATTTGGGTGTTTTAAAAATATATTTAAATGCAGAACAGGAATACAGCTGCACACATAAAGCACTGCTGTTACAAGAACATAAAAGATAAAGATAAAAGTGAAACATATTTGCTTCAATGTTGAATGTTAGTTCAAGTTCAAGAAGCTTTATTATCTCCAAGGGGTGATTTGTTTCACATTCAATAGACACCAAAAACATCCATACTAGACAAGACATTGAGACATTAAGATAACAGTACAGAAATCATCTCTGTTCGTTGAGAAGCCTGATTGCTACAGGCAGTGGTTCCCAACACTGGTCCTTGAGGAACACCACCCTGCATGTTTTAGTTGTTTCTCTGCTCCAACACACCTGATTCAGGTATTTAATTATATCATCAAGATCTATGGAAGACTTTTAGTCCCCCATTGAGTCCAATCAGTTGTGTCAAATCAGGGAAACAACTAAAACATGCAGGATGGTGTTCTTCAAGGACCAGGGCTGGAAAATACTGGCTACAGGGATGAATGAGTTTTTTTAGTCTGTTCGTCCTACACCTGGTCAGCAGGTACCTGTGTCCAGATGGAAGCAACCTGACCTCACCATGGAGTGGATGATCAGGATCTGCCAGAATCAGCCTGGCCTTGTTCACTAACCTCACCTTGTGTAGGTCAGTGAGGTTCTGTAGGGCTATGCCAGCCGTTTTAGTGCACATCCTGACAATGCCTGTTTTTGCATGTCAGAAGTCCAAACCAACAGATGAAGGTGAATATTGAGACTCAATAAAACATTCTCAAAAATAGAGTCAACGTTAAAATCAGAGCTTCAGATAAAAATACATACTCTGGTGGGACTTCTTACAAAGTTAGTTCACATGGGGGTCAAAGGTCAGTTTGTCATTGAGAACAGTTCCCAGAAATTTATATTGATGCACCATCAACAGCTTCACCGTTATTGACCACAGGAGTGGTGACTGAAGAGTATTTTCTGAAATCAATGACCATCTCCTTTGTCTTAGAAACATTCAACTTTAAAACGGAAGACTCACACCATTCAGTGGAGTCCCCGACCACAGGCCAGCGGTCTGGTTCATCACCGCTGAGAAGGGAGAAGATGACAGAGACATCAGCAAACTTTAAGATGTGTTTAAGATTTAAAATGCTTCATGCTACTTTTATTCAGTCCTTCAACTGAAACAATCTGCAATTTCTCTATCCCGGATGTTTGGCCTTGGCCTATCTTTTGTTTTTAATTGAAATTGTCTTGATAAAGTCTGTTTCTCATGTTTTGTAAATGTGACTGCCACCATGTTTAATTGCGCCTCTCTGTCGAACTTTGAAGGTATTGAATGTCCTCCTAATGAAGTGTATAGACAATAAATACAACTACCTATTGAAACTTTGCACACAAAGTGTCACTTTTTTTTCTCCAAACAAGAGAGTGCCTTACAAAGGTGTGCCTTACAAAAGTGTGTCATTTTTATGATTGGGTAATAACTTTTATAAATACTACTTAAATTGTAAAGCAATTATGAGTCATCTCTTGAGTTGAACAGTCACATCACAAGTTTGATCCCAGTTTTAATCTGAGATTTTATTGTAGTGTCTGTTTCCTTTTTTTTCTCTCTTTTTTTACAAACTTCTGCCAACCTGCAACTATCTGTTTAGTTTTTGGAGCTTTTCACCAAAATACAAACACACTGAGCTCAAGTTAGATTGAAACCAGAGTTTTTACAGACCTAGACTCAAATAGTCTTAAAATAATCACATATTCCAAAATATTACTTTTGTTCCTCATCAGAATCAGAATGCCTTTATTATCCTTGCCCAGTGAAGTACAAGAAAATTACTTTCTGTACAGCCGTCCTAAAGAAGGACAAGTGTACCGGGGCTTGAACTTCTAAGATGCACTGCTTCCCCTGTTGCTTAGATAAGAAAAGGGGAAGAAAACCTAAGGAGAGAGGTGTAAAAAAAGAGCTCTCACACTGTGTCATAGATAGATAGATAGATAGATAGATATATAGATAGATAGATAGATAGATAGATAGATAGATAGATAGATAGATAGATAGATAGATAGATAGATAGATAGATAGATAGATAGATAGATAGATAGATAGATAGATAGATAGATAGATAGATTAGATAGATACTGTAGATAGATACTGTAGATAGATACTGTAGATAGATACTGTAGATAGATACTGTAGATAGATACTGTAGATAGATACTGTAGATAGATACTGTAGATAGATACTGTAGATAGATACTGTAGATAGATAGATAGATAGATAGATAGATAGATAGATAGATAGATAGATAGATAGATAGATAGATAGATAGATAGATAGATAGATAGATAGATAGATGATAGATAGATAGATAGATACAAGTAGATACCTTTGCCCTGAAGGAAGCAACTCAAAAGAGGATCTTAAGGGATGTGTGTCGTCTGCTAAAATCTTGTTTGCCAATCAACCAGTTGGCTGATGACAGCCAAAACCAGCTTCTCACATGATCAAGGAGGACCATCCACCTAACGATGGATCGTTAGCACCCTGATGGTTGTTTGCTATTCACAGAGGGCTGAGTGATACTAGCAATAACAGCATTGTAAGAGGGGGACAGTTGAACCCGGAGGCCTCCACCTCTGTTTAATGATGGACGGTTTCTTTTCACAAAGCTGGCCTCCTTTACTCCTCTCTCAAACCATCGTTCCTCTCTATCAAGGATGTGAACATCTTCATCCCTGAAAGAGTGACCGCTGGCGTGGAGATGAGTGTAGACCACTGAGTCCTATAGCCTGATGATGTTGATGTTGATGATGTCGATGCACATACATACAAAAGCCAATTAGTAAATGTTCTCCATCTAAAAAAAGGAAGCCAGCAGACTCACTGAATCTTCACTTCATCACAGTCTCCCATCCAGAGCAAGAGCAAAGCAAAGGAGACAGTTGAAAGGAAAAACTCCCTTTTAATAGGAATAAACTTCCAGCAGAACCAGGCTCGGGATGAGCGGCCGTCATCAAAAAAAAAAAAAACCTTTAGCTGTGAAGGAACTGTGAATCACTGAACCACCACGTTCCACTAATTTTAAGATGGATTACTGGTTTTTTGTACAAAATGCTAATTTTCCTGCTTTCTGCAACAACAGCAGGGGAGTGAAGAGTTATGACACTGTTTTATACACCGTTTACTGATTTTATATGCCCAGGAAATGTTACTGTTTGATTAAACTATTCTCTCTGGACTTTAGACAAACACGAATTACATGGTTTACTAGTTTAGTTAGCTTAGGAGCCCATTTTTCATATAATCATAACTTAATCAAGTAGTTTCTCTTCATCCAGTGCGGGTAACATAGTTACTGCCGCTGGTCCACAGACAACAATACATTGTGCTTGGTAACCAGAACACATCACACATAATATATATACAGTACAGTACTATGATAGACTACATTATTACTTAAGAGTTCACATCTAGAAAACAGCTTTACTGATTTAAAACTCTGCTCGCACATCCATCTAGAGATAACAAAGTCAAAGTCAAAGTCAACTTTATTGTCAGAACTGCAATATGTACAGGACATACACAGGACCGAAATTGCGTTTCTCTCAGTCCCTCGGTGCAACAGTAACCATCTAAACACTAAAACATTTAATAAACATAAGCATAAAATAGTAAAAGTGTAACACTGTCCTGAGTTTTTTCATAATAGTATAAAAGTATGAAAATTTACACCAACACTGAAACACCAAACACCCCTAAAACACCAAACACCCAATGAACATAAGCGTAAAATGAAATAATAAAAGTGTAATACTGTCCTGAGTTTTTGCATAGTAGTATAAAAAGTATAAAAAGTATATCTATAAAATAAACTGAAGTTTCTAGCATTGACATTTGCAAAGAGTGGCACAGCAGCATATAAGTTAATGTACACAGTATATGTATGAGGTAGTTGATGTTGGTATATAGGCAAAGTGGCATATGAAGTAAGGCACATAAGGCACATTTGGCATCCTTAGATAAGGCTAGTCAGAGAATGCTGTATATGTATCTGCAGTAGTGTAGATAAAAGTAGTGTAAATGTAAACAGTAGTAATAAATGTAAAGCAGTAGTAATAAATGTAATAATAAATGTAAACAGTATTAATAAATGTAAACAGTGAATGTAAACAGTAGTATGACTATAGGCAGTAATGTAGTACAAACATTAGTGCAAATATGAGAAGTAGTGCAAACTGAATGCACACCAGAACACCATATCTTAGTCAGAAGAGAGGCCACTGACCTTCATTGTCATGGAAACAGCCAAGGTCCTATCTAAGGTATAAGAGAAACCCGCAACAGAGCTCGGAGAACACTTTTTGAAGAAACGCCAATGAGGAAGGTTCAGTATTTTGCTCCCATCTTTATATGCATATAAAATGTATTTTATGCCTGTACTCTGATTATTCTGTAACCCATAACATGTCTGTCTAATAAATTCTTTTTTATACAAGTACTCTCTCTCTCTCTCTCCTTTGAGCATGTCTCTAAGAGTTCAGGACTCTTCAAATGGTGACCCGACGTTCAGGAGGGGGAGACAGACGACGGAGCAGCTTCTGGCAGCCTGCAGAGTTGGGCCTCATAGCTGAAGGTAAGACGTATCTCTTTGGTTTAAACCACAAAACGTCTATTTGGCCATAAATAAAATTTTAGTCATCTCTGCATTTGGCCAGGACCTGTCTCGGATAAAGACAGTGACAGTTTGATAAGCTAAATATGTCCGTTCTGGCCATTTCTGACAGCTGGGTTCGGTTTAATCAGACGCTCTGGGCTTCGCCCGGAACCGGAAGTGGGCTCTCGGAACCACTCAGGACCGTTCGGCCGGGTTCGGGCCGAGCCGCGTGTGTGGGTCGCATGTTCGTTGGTTTTGATTTCATGTGTGCCGTCTGTACGTCGTTAATATTTTATTACTTACTTTTTGGGGAACAAACGTGTTTGATTCAGGTCGTGGGTAGAACTTTGCAACCGCTTGTTTCATGGGACGGATCCGTTCCGTCATGTGAGTAGCGGACCTCGCAGAGGCTTGTTTCATTGGCTCGCTCAGAATAACGTTTCCGGGGACGTTCGATTCCTTGAGTAGCTGGTTAGGCCTTCCAGCTTGTTTCACGTGCGGACGTTCAGGACTCCTTCACGAGTTTGATGCGTGCGTTCGTGAGTAGCTGGATTTGCTGCAGCTTGTTTTGAGGTCGCTCGTTAACACCCAATGCCCGATGAGTGGTCTCTCACCGGAAGTCACGTGCGACGTGAATAAACATCTCCCAGGTACACGGCGGTGGCGCGCCAGGCATACTCCTGACGAGGTGGTACTGTCTCAAGGATTCTGGGAATCCTAGCTGCGTTTAACGTCAGCGGGCCAACTTTGGGCACTGGGAAAGAGACGTGATTAGGCCTGTTTCGACCTGGGAGGTGCTGACTGGGTCGATGAGGACTCAGTGAGTCGATGAGGACTCTGTGGGTCGTTGAGGACTCTGGCCAACACGCCCCAAGTTTGCATTCGGTCCGGGACCGGAAGTGTGTGTTGGTTCTCGTTTTTGCGTAGTTTGAGTAAATGTTTTGTTTTGTTCGTGCTATGTTGGTAATAAAAAAGGGGGAATGTGTTTTGTGAAATTATGTTTCACTGTGCGAGTATAAGTTGATCTTAATTGTTTATGTCAACTCAAGAGTGTTCTGTGATTTTTATTTTTATTTTTCTGGCAACCAGGAGTAAAATAGGAAACATAGGGTTAACATATAGAACAGTATGGATAACTCTTCACACCCATAGGAAAAACTGAATAGGGTTTTAAGAACTTGAATTAGACTTTTAAGTTATATAGGCATATTTATAGGTCACAATGAGAATAATTTGAAAATAATTTAACAAGGAAAAAACCTTGAACAATCTCTGAAATGGAAACAGCCAGATCAACTTTTAGTCAACAAACCCCACATTATATGGACCATATACTGTAGTTACTTATGGTACAGATAAAAAATAAAAGATAAAAACTAGGACAAGCTAAAACTAGGACAACCTATCTGAGGATTAAATAATCACTACTGTACTGACAGACATAGGCAGTAGATAATGCAGAAATGATAAAACAAACATTGATGTGCTGAGGTTAGAACAAAGTTTTATTTAGATAATTTAATATATTAACAAACGTAGTCTCCACCTCCTCAGTACAGTAGTTGGTGCTGGTTTCCTGAAACACAAAGTAAACATTGCATTAAAAGAGTCTACATTCTCCATTTTAACAGGATTAAATAACTTTCTACAGCGTGATTAGATTAGTGGTGCTGTTGCATAATTCGGAATGAATGTGGGTGAAATGAAAAATAGAACTTCAGCTCTGAACGAGAAGGCCTCAGGACGTGTACAGTTTTTTGAATAAACAAATAAAATATTTGCGGACAGTTCGAGACAAATTGATTAGCGCCGAATGAACCTTTACGGTTTGAAGGAATGATCAAAATGGATTATGACATTGTATCTCAATAATTTTAGGTTATAACACTTAAACTAACGGGAAATCTGGAAATGGCAGTGGGACCTCCCGTTAGAATAGCATAGGCTGTCCATCAGCTGACATTTTACGGTTTTGTAAAGGTAGACAGTTCACATCGGATTCGCTTAACGAAGCATACAGAGTGGCGTGTCGTGTAGAGAAACGGTATTGACTTTAAATAATCCAAATTTAGTTTTTGTAGATGAACTTAGCAGCTAACAGCAAAGCTAACGAGCCATTAGGTCCGACGTGGTTCACGAGGCGTCGTCCTTATAATTTGTGAATAGACCGTCAGGATACGGAACCGAACGTATCATACTTGTATTTTCTCATATATAAGAAGCAGGGAAATTTGATTACCGATTTGGAAGACGTACTTTTGCTCCAGTAAATGTACACGTCTTGTGAGCGTTGACCGGAAGGAGGGAGGCAAAAGACACAGTCGTTTCCTATATAGTCTGAGTATAATGGAGACCCCTAATGGACGACAAAAGGTACTGCAGACAGAAGCGTAATAATTTTTAGAGAAACCAAAAACAGGTCGGAGTCACTTTTATTTGTAATTTAATTTAGTCATCCAGTTGGGTTATTCATTCTGAAACATTTAATAAAAGTAAAAGGATGCAGGTACAGATTTTAATAACTGTTTGGAGTCAGATGAATAAAAGAAGAGAACAGGAGGGGCTGACAACCTCTCTCCCCTGAAACGTGTACAACACAAACATTTAATTAACTAAGCACACATCGGAGGTATTAACATGTAGCACAATGGAAGTTAAGTTTGATATTGGCTTGTATGAATTATGGACATTAAAAGCAACAAGAGGACAGATTGGGGTTTGAAGAATAATGAAGAGGGAGTAGCCCTCACAAACAGGTCCTGAATAAACAAACTTTTATTTTAATCGATATTTTTCTGTTGAGGACATAAAGTGAATCACAATTTATAACAAAGGGAGAATTAGAATTTACAAATCGACGAGTGAGATAAACTAATGTTTGGATCTGTTGTGCAGATCAGATTAATAAGGTGTCTCTGTCTAAGGATCCACAATAACATATGATTACTTTGATCCTGATCGGTTAATGATTTTACATTTTTCTATTTTTCACTATTTTTGTAGTAGCCTCACCGGACAGAGTGCGTGGAACGGGAAGAGTGAGTCTGATGGATCCCACCACAAGTTTTTCAGAACACATGGTCGTATACATGCATTAGGGTAGGGACTATATCCAAAACACATGCAGCATCTGATTTTTGACTCTCAGCTACTGTGGTTATTGATTGGATTGGATCAGATTTAGTATGACGGTGTGTCCAGAACTGGTTCACTGTGACTTCACTGAGAACAACATGGCTGGACTCAGATGCAACCCTGCTCAAAGAACTTTCGAGGGGCTTGTACAAGACCAAATGAAATCAAGGCACTAAACGAAGGCAGCACACTGGACTGTCAACCAAGATAAAGACGGTCCACAAAGACTTTCAGCCAAGCAGAAACAAAGACTTTGTCAAAGAACTGTCAAAACACGGTCATAAAGGACGAATGGCCAGAACATGCAGTCCGGATTTGAGGGCGTCCGGGACGGGAAAATCAGCTCAGTGACATCACACTGGAGACTGGTACAAGACAGGGCTGAATACATTCTCCAAAAAGAAAAAGACGAGGAGAACGGGTCCTGAAGTCATCCATTTCAGTAGTCCGGCGAAGGCCGCACCCCATATTGATCTGTGAGGATCTTTCATTGATCTTAGTATCCGGGATCAAATCTACAGTTGCTATGATGCATTTTTTTTTAAATGAAACACATAGGTACATTTAGGGCCTGCCAGCGAGGCCACGTGATTCTTAGTTTATCCTGTACTTATGTGGGTCTGTCAAGTACTTTTTCCTCCATTTCCTCCACTGTGAGTAGATCAAGGCGGATAAATTAATTTAGTGTCCTTTTAATTTAATTTTAAGTCATACGCCAGGTGTCGGGTAAGAAACAAACCCAACAAAAATCAAAAAGCGACTTGGCTTTAAGTCATAGAAAGAATGGTACGACCCGGTGCAGCCAGGAAAAGGGGAGATAACATTAAGCCAGATGTAAATAGGTTTGAAAAATGAAAAGCAATTCATCATTTAGCCAGTGTGTTTTTAAATCAACAAAAAAATATTTACTATCAACTATGGATTTACAAGTATAACTTGTAAGAGCATCAATCTTTTAATAAAATCAAACAAATCAGTGACTAAAGATAAATACACAACCTTGACAGTCAGAAAAACATGCACACACATTTCCTAATACAGAATTATCTGAGAAGGCAGGATGTTCACACAGGTGGTCTTCTTCAGATAAGATCAGTTGTTGGACTTAAGGTCCAGGCCAGGAAACAACCAAGTCAGCATCATTCTATCAGTGGGCGGTCATGAGCCGGACAATAGTTTATTGAGTACATATCTTAGAAGAGCAGGGCCACACTGTAGAAAACGCATCATACAATCAGACTTCTAGGAGGCACAGGCAATTGTGGTGCTCAGATTAATTCACAGCATGTGACTATAAAAGATTGTGTACTGCAATAGATGCATTTAATTTCCATTACACCATTTAATTTCCATTACACCACCTACCCATCCAGGCTGCCGCATTGTAAAGTTTGCAGATGTTACAGTGGTGGTTGGATGCAACACAAACAACGATGAGTCCAGCCAGTGGTGGGCAACGCTAATCCAAAAATTAGTTCCGCTATTTCTAAAGCACTAATTAATTTATTTAGGTCCGCAATTTCAAAAGCACTAATGTCTTATGAAAATTAGGGGAAGCTAATTCTAATCCGCTAATTAAATTCAACAATTGGTAGCAGCAAGTTATGCAATATTTGCACTACACTGCCAACTAGCGGTGCATGAACTGTTATACAGTAAGTTGTTTGAGTTTCAGAGTATTTAGTTTGGTTCTCTTCAACAGGTTTGACAAGGACAAAATGTACCCATTCCAAAGTCTGTTAGCTAAACTGCAGACATATTTGGCTGTTTTTTTTTTCTTCTTTTGTTACTTTTAGTACCACTAGATCGCATGTGTCAAACTCAAGGCCCGTGGGCCAAATCCGGCCTACCATAACCGTTTCTGTGGCTCTCTACACCCTAGAACTTCAAGATAACAGTTGTAAGCATGTTGCTCTCAGGTGGTGGGTCCCCATCCCTACACTCCCTGGTCTCTCTGTTAATTGTCTTGCTTATCTCCTCCATTTTGTTGTCCAGGTGTTTGTGATTGTCATGCTGTGTGTTCATGTACCTGTATATAAAGTCAGGGATTTTTTAATTGATAAAGCTCTGTATATGTTGTATAACACAATCATTGTTCCACATTTAATCTATTGTACTGTATTGAGGTTTGGGGAAAAGCGTGCAAAACAATTACAAAGCCTGTTTTTATTTTACAAAAGAGAGCTGTAAGAGTAATCACCAGAAAACATTTCAGTCACCCATCAAACACCTTGTTTCTTCAGCTAAATTTATTGAAATTCCAGGAATTGGTAGAATATAGTATTTTATCAGTTATGTATAGGGCTCATAATAACACATTACCTTTAAATATCCAAAGAAATTTAGACAAAGTTATTACAATCTTAAAGGGACAGATATTCATCAAACCACAATTCAGAACCAGCTTAAAGGGACGGTCTACCTCAATTCAGGGAGTTGGATTGTGGAATGTTCTGGAGAGTGATGTTAAAAATGCAAAATCAATTCATTCATTCATTCATTCAACCTTTATTTATACAGGCTAGCCTCGTTGAGTCACGGGGACTCATTTACAAGAGGGACCTGTCTCACTCACACCAAACAACCATCCACTCTCACACTCACACCTAGGGTCAATTTAGAGTCACCAATCAGCCTAACAAGCATGTTTTTTGGTCTGTGGGAGGAAACCGGAGTACCCGGAGGAAACCCACGCATGCACGGGGAGAACATGCAAACTCCACCCAGAAAGGCCCCGGACCGGGATTTGAACCGGCAACCTTCTCGCTGAGAGGCAGCAGCTCTACCAGTTGTGCCAACGTGCTGCCCAATGTATACATTTAAGAAAAAGGTCAAAAAGGACTTGCTCAAAAACTATATATGATGAAGCTTAGTGTGTTTGTGTATTACAGTTAGAAAAATTAAGTAGAGTTATTCATTTTGTGATGTAGTTTGAAGGTTATCATTGGTTGAACAAACTGTGAAATAAGGGGCAGATATAATAAGATTTCATCTTCTTTCTGCTCCTTTCATTTTATCCTACTTGTATTCTTGTATCTGATGAAACTGTTTTGTATTGTTCTTTTAAAATGAATGAATAAACATCAAATCAAATCAAATCAACGGCCCAGTCAGAGTCCAGAACCTGAACCTGAAACCTTCAGAGAGCTGAGCAGAAACCTCAAAGAACTGAAGCAACAATGGAAAGAAGAGTGGGTCAGAACTCCTCCAGAACCAGGAGAGAGACTGATGAAGTCCTGCAGACTGATGAAGTCAGAGAACCACAGAGGATTCTGCTGCTGAAGGAGGTTCTGTTGGGTCAGAGGCACAAGCTGAGGTTAAATTTTAATGATTTTAGAACTTGTTAAAGATCAGCCATCCAGCTAACTGTCTATCCATCCATCCATTCAGCTAAAAGTCTATTCATCCTTGTATCTGATGAAACTGTTTTGTATTGTTCTTTTAAAATGAATGAAATTGAATTTTTGAACATCTATGAACATCAAATCAAAAATAAGTCTGTATCTCTGTGTTTATCATTGTCCTGGCATTGTCTCCTCCTGTTGCCTCTGTCTCCTGAGTTCCTTGTGATTCCCTGAGTATGTAAGTTTGCTGCCCTGCGGACGCCATTTTGAAGAGTCCTAATGGTGAACTACTTTTTTTAAATCCAGCAGATTTGACCATTTCGTGAAACTCTCAAGCTCAGAAAAACTTGTGCTATAACGTCAGCTATGAAATATATTTTTTCTCAGCAAAGAAATAATTGTTTTACCGTGTTTTGTTGTAAAATCCTGGCTTCTTTGGCCGTCGCGGACGCCATTTTGAAGAGTGCTAATGTGGCGAAATTCTATTTTTAAATCCAGACGCGTCGCGTAGGCCCTGAGAAACATCCATAAGTTCACCCTCCATGTTAAAAAGTCTTCGTCTGACTCTTCGAAAACAAGCAATAAGGCTCCAGAGTAACACACTGGCTGCTAACTGCTAGAGAGAGAGCACACACCAAGAGACTGAGGGGGACGCTTTTTTGTGACGGACCACATCCGGCGCTGCTCGTAAATACGTTATTTCGTTTTTACTGATAGATAAATAGTTATTAGCGGTACTGCATTTTAAATAAAAATAGCATAAATCCGCTTATGAATTATAAAACTTAGTCAATCCGCTGTAAAGCTAACAGATTATTTAGCAACGCTACAAGCGGATTAGCGCAATAGCGCTCCCTAGCGGTCGGAGGCCCACCACTGAGTCCAGCTACAGGCAGGAGGTGGAACACTTGGAGACCTGGTGCAAGGACAATAACCTTCACATCATTGAGTAGATGAAGGAGATTGTCATGGACCGGCTGGGTTTGATAGGAACTGAGACACAATGGCAGGTCAAGAATCACGTTCAGATAGAAATAGTATCAAATTAAAACCATTCAATTTTAACAAATCATGTAAGGACATGTTGTCAATTTGTCCTCTAGTAGTCTATGGCAGCATAACAAGCCAACCCTAACTATAGAATTTATTCAAAAAAAGGAAAGTCCCAAGCCCCGTCTTAAAACTGGACAATGTGTCGGCCTCATGGACAGAAACTGGAAGTTGGTTCCACAAGAAAGGAGCTTGCTCCCATTCTGCTTTTGGAAACTCTAGGAACCGCCAGTACCGTAAACTCCGGTGTATAATACGCTCCGGTGTATAATACGCTTTGGCCAATATTTGTAAATAAATAAGAAAAATCGGTAGATAATACGCTTCGGTGTATAATACGCGCTGCCGTGACAGTCTTTTTTATGGCCACTAGATGGCGCCAGGATACGCCTCCAGGTACAGTCTGCAGGTAAACAGACTACAGGGTGCATTAGCGCCCATAGCGGCCAAAACTGTTACTGCACCATTTTTAGGCCAAAATGAAAAAGCTAATCAGAGCCAAAAATGGGTCTAAAAATATGGGGAAAAAATCTGTAGATAATACGCTTCGGTGTATAATACGCAGGACATTCAAATGAGCAATAAAAGTGCGTATTATACACCGGTGTTTACGGTAAGCCTGCAGTCTGAGAGCGATGTGCTCTGTTAGGAAAATATCGAACAATAGGATCTCGAATATAAGATGGAGCTAGGTTGTTGAGGGCTTTGTAGGTTAGAAATAACACACACAGACAAATCTCAAAACCAAATACAGTACTTTGTCACAATTTTCAACTAGACCCAGCAGAATCAAACCACACCAAGTTGAACATTTTCCAAAAACATGACACCCATACAAGCGGCATGATAGCTCAGTTGGTAACGCTATTACCTCTCTGCAAGAAGGTTGCTAGATCAAATCTCAGCTCTGGACCTTTCTGGATGGAGTTTGCATGTTCTCTCCGTGCTGCATGGGTTTTCTCTGGGTACTCCGGTTTCCTCTCACAGACCAAAAACATGCATGTTAGGCTGATTGGTAACTCAAATGTCCTTAGGTGAGATTGAGAGCGTGAATGGTTGTTTGTCTTGTTTGTCTCTTATGTATCCCTGTGCTGGACTGGAGACCTGTCCAGGGTGTCCTCCGCCTCTCGCACAGTGACTGCTGGATATGGGCACCAGTGACCCCTTGACCCAAAAAGGAAGAAGTGGGTAAAGATAATGGATGGATGGATGAAAACCATACAAAAAGGCAATCTGCTCTGTCTAAATCAGCCCCACTCACTGGCAGGAGATCTGGACCTAAATAGACAAGCCTCTTCTGTGGTTGGAGGAGCAGGAGGTGAACAATCCAACAAAGATTCAAATGGCTGTTCATTAGGAGGAGTCGGGGGAGGCCAATCAATCTCAGATGTGTTGCATCCACAGCAGGGCAGGCAAATCACCAATCTCCATCTACAATTTTGTACAAAACATGGCATCAGAGCAGAACAAGAAATTAACACACTTTTCTCAATTAATGTGATGTCAATTTGACATTTGTTTACCATGTCATGTAAGATACATCTGTTTTTGTAGTTTTGGGGATTCATATTATATGTATTGTATTTGAACTCACTTGTTTCTTTTCATTCATTCAACCTTTATTTAGTCAGGTAAATCTTTTGAACCTCATGGGCTCATTCACGAAAGCGACCTGCTAAAACTAAAGAACAATGAACAGCAATGGTAGAATTTCCTTAAACAATAAACAATAAACAATAGAAAACAAAAGAGAGAAAAAAAAATATTTTTTTTTTTTTTTTTTTTTAACAAAGTATCAAAAAACTAGCAAAACATTATAAGGTAGACGTATAAAATCAAAGACAGGAACAAATCTGCATTGGTTTTTGCCAGGATTCCAACAGATTCTGAAAACCATTTAGAGAAGTCAAGGTCGAGAGCTTCAGATCTTTTTGTAAGATATTCCATGAAGCAGGAGCGGAGTAGGAGAAGGCCCTTTTTCCAAGTTCAGTCCTCACTGACGGAACACTGCAGGTAATCATGTCCTGAGAGCGCACGCTGTAGCTGCACTCACGCAAAGACATGTAGGAGGAGATGTATGAGGGCAGCAGACCAAGAAGTGATTTAAAGATGAAAATGTACCAGTGGAAGAGTCTGCGTGAGGTTAATGATGTCCAGTTAACCAGTGAATACAGGGTGCAGTGGTGGGTACGATAATCACAGCCAGTTATGAATCTTAGTGCACCATGATAGACAACATCCAACATCCGCAGGGTGCTTGTAGGAGCATTCATGTAGAGAATGTCACCGTAATCAATGGAGGGAAGGAAAGTCACAGATACAAGGCGTTTCCTAACATTCAGTGTTAGACATGATCTGTTTCTGAAAAAGAAACCCAGTTTAACTTTCAGTTTCTTCACTAGGTTTTCCACGTGGAGTTTAAAAGAGAGATGTGAATCGATCAGGATACCCAGATATTTATAGGAATCAACAAACTCAATAGGGACACCATTTGAAGATAAAATCAGAGGAGGATCTGCTGGAACCGCCTTCCTATTTGAAAAAAACATCCCTTTTGTTTTATCAGCATTTAGGACAAGTTTGAGACGGAACAAATCTGACTGGATGATGTCAAAAGCGGATTGCAGTAACTGGAAAGCCTTAGCTACTGTTTTAGCTCGGCAATAAACAACTGTATCATCAGCATAGAAATGTAAGGATGCATCAGGGATGCAGTGACCTACATTAGCTATGTAGATTGTAAAGAGAGTGGGTCCTAAAACTGAGCCTTGTGGTACACCATTAAAGCCTTGTGGTACACCAGTTTCTTGTCTTTTTATGTTCCAGACATGTAAACAAACTTCTTATCTAATGAATCCCTTCATGATCCACATCATGTCCCCTTCTTCCCTCTGTACATGGACTGCTACATCTCTGGAGCAAGCTCACCCGTCTTTGTATCATACCTGATCACATTAATCTGCCTCCTCCTCCCTTTGAGTATCTTCATCCTCTACCATGGTCATCAACAAAGGCTGCAGAGGGGCTCTTCATCCTCAGCAACAACAATAAATCACTTTGATTGCTTTATGCACCACGTGGTGATCATTGAGCTCATTTGCGTCCTTGGCTGTACAGTCTGCTGTTGTGGTATCTACAGATTGAGTTTAAGCATGATAAGAGTGGGAGAACTAACATTTTCTATTACCTGGTATGGAGAGACGTGCTTCCACGTTTTGACATGTCTGGAGCGCTACCTGGCTGTCGTTCATCCAGTCACCTACCTGAGCATGAGAAATGAGAGGGGCGTTAGAATAAGAAATATCACCACAGGCTGCATTTGGCTGTTTTGCTTTATAGAATTATTATTGGTGGCTTTGCAAATGTCTTTGTTCCTGGATATTTGCCTCTTGGTTTTGTCTTTAACAGTTGTTTTATTCTGCAGTCTCGCTGTTCTCTGGGTTTTGATCCGTTCAGGCCCAGGGGATAAGGGCGGTGGCAGGAAGGGGATAAACAAATCAAAACGGAAAGCATTCATTACCATTGTTGCAATACTAGGAGTGTTGGTTGTGAGGTTCATTTTTTATTTCACTTGGGAACTGGTGTTTGCATCTGAAAATTTAAAAGGTTGTTTGATACTTTCATGGTGCACCTGGTTTAACCTGCCCAGCAGTTTGGTGTTACCTTTGCTGTTCCTTCACAGAACAAGGAAACAAGCATACCTAAAACGTATATCAAATTAGCAATGGTGCCAAGTGTGCAAACGTGACTTGATACAAGATACAACTTTAATAGAAATTAAATGAATACACTTTTTTTTTTTTTGGTCTTGAATGGAAAACCCCACTTTAGATTCAACACCAACACTTGCTCTTGCCAAGGGTGGGTGTTCCTCCTCTTCCTCCCTCTCCACTTGGCTTTGCTATGTCCTGCCTGTGAAACTGCCTGAGAGCCTCTATTCTACAAATCTTCAGAATCATAATTCTGATTTGGTCCGTTGGTCCCTCAACACAATTGATAACATTTCTTCAAAGAGAAGACAGGCTTTAGGCAAGTCGATTTGCCCTGTTGGCACGCATGCAGCTGGATATCTAATCGACTTAGAAGACTTGATGATGTGTCTATCTCTGTCATTCGTGGATTTTAAGGATACATATGCAGTAATGTATATAATTGGATTTATGATAACTGATTTCCTGCATTTTGGATTTGTCTGGTTCCTGGTTAGTCTACAATCAAGGAAGTTGTCAGCAGCAAATTTGGACCTGGTCAGGCTGCCGGCCTTACATGATTGCTTGGTTTGTGCCTCGATCACCCAGACTCAAATGCTTTTGGCAGGATGGATCAGATCTCAGGGATTACTCTCATGTACGGGCCATTTAATTTGGGCATTTCAGAACCAAGTGGACCGACACAGACTCAAGGTAGATGTCAGTAAAAGTTCTGCTTGGCCCCAAAACAATTGTGTTTATCTGAGTCTGGCTCCCTGACTGACCTTGATGGGCCATCTTATCTTAATTCACCTGGAAGTTTTGTAAACTTGATGCTCTACCCCTCCCTCCCCTCCTACCAAGGAAGACTACAGACCAACCAGAGGAGCCCAGCTGAATAAACATTATGTAATCACTTCAGTGCTCTTTGGATTCGTCCTTGGCACCCCTTTTGAGAGTGTATGGATCTCTCCAGAGGGAACTATTTGAACCGAGCAGTTTTATCTGAACTCTGCTGTGCCTCTGTGTGTTGTCCCTGGACATACTCACAGCCCTTGCGTCTCCCCCTCTGCAGAATGACTGCGTCATTATGTGCTTATTGTGCAATTTTTTTCCCCTTCTCATTATCATGCTGTTAACCTTCAGCCAAATATTAAGAACAAGTTAGGCTTTTTTTTGTTGTCTCCAAACCCTATGTGTCATTTTCACCACTTTATTGTCTGTCCAAACAGGTCTCACTTGTAAATTTTTATTTGAGGCTCAATATGATTTATCTGTTTAAATAAAGGTTGAATGAACGAAAAGATGACAAATGTTATTATCTTTTCTTGTCTGGTCAAACATTTACTCATATGCCACACTTTAATCCACAATTCATACCCAGATCTTTTACAAAAGTCTACACTCACCTATTTTTTCTTAAATATGCATGTGCTTTGTTTTCTGAACAACTTTAGTATTCCATCAGCCGTTTTTCTAATTAGACCATTGTTTTGTGGGCTAAAGTGATGAGTCGCTTGACAACACCAATGAAAATGCATATTTTGTACAAATCAAAACATTTTTTATAATTGTTTTGATTTCATTAACTATGCGGAGTACTTCGAAGACCTCCTCAATCCTACTGGCACATCTTCCACTGAGGAAGCGGAGCCTGGGGACTTTGGGTCGGGCTCTCCAATCTCTGGAGCTGAGGTCACCGAGGTGGTTAAAAAGCTCCGCGGTGGCAGGGCTCCAGGGGTGGATGAGATTCGCCCTGAGTTCCTTAGGGCTCTGGATGTTGTGGGGTTGTGTTGGCTTACGCAACTCTGCAATATCGCGTGGACATCGGGGGCAGTTCCCTTGGATTGGCAGACTGGGGTGGTGGTTCCCTATTCAAAAAGGGGGACCGTAGGGTGTGTTCCAACTATAGGGGGATCACACTCTTAAGCCTCCCTGGTAAGGTCTATTCAGGGGTTCTGGAGAGGAGGGTCCGTCGGATAGTCGAACCTCGGATTCAGGAGGAGCAGTGTGGTTTTCGTGCTGGTCGTGGAACACTGGACCAGCTCTACACCCTCAACAGAATCCTGGAAGGCGCGTGGGAGTTGCCCAACCAGTTTACATGTGCTTTGTGGACTTGGAAAAGGCATTAGACCGCATCCCTCGGGGGGTTCTGTGGGGGGTACTCTGGGAGTATGGGGTACCAGGCCCATTGATATGGGCTGTTAGGTCCCTGTACGACCGGTGTCAGAGCTTGGTCCGCATTGCCGGCAGTAAGTCACGCTCGTTTCCAGTGAGAGTTGGACTCCGCCAAGGTTGCCCTTTGTCACCGATTCTGTTCATAACTTTTATGGACAGAATTTCTAGGCGCAACCAAGGTGTTGAGAGGATCCGTTTTGGTGGCCTTAGAATCGCTTCTCTGTTTTTTGCAGATGATGTGGTCCTATTGGCTTCATCAGATCGTGATCTACAGCTTTCGCTGGAGCGGTTTGCAGCCGAGTGTGATGCGGCCGGGATGAGGATCAGTTCCTCCAAATCCGAGGCCATGGTCTTGAGCCGGAAAAGGGTAGCATGCCCTCTCCGGGTCGGGGAGGAGGTCCTGCCCCAAGTGGAGGAGTTTAAGTATCTCGGGTCTTGTTCACGAATGAGGGAAAACTGGAGCGTGAGATCGATAGGCGGATAGGTGCAGCATCCGCAGTGAAGCGGGCGCTGTACCGGTCTGTCGTGGTGAAGAGAGAGCTGAGTCGAAAGGCAAAGCTCTCAATTTACCGATCGATCTACGTTCCCACCCTCATCTATGGTCATGAGCTTTGGGTTGTGACCGAAAGAACGAGATCTCGGATACAAGCGGCTGAAATGAGTTTTCTCCGCAGGGTGTCTGGACTCTCCCTTAGAGATAGGGTGAGAAGCTCAGTCATCCGGGAGGGACTCGGAGTAGAGCCGCTGCTTCTCCACATCGAGAGGAGCCAGTTGAGGTGGCTCGGGCATCTGGTTAGGATGCCTCCTGGACGCCTCCCTGGTGAGGTGTTCCGGGCATGTCCCACCGGGAGGAGGCCCAGAGGAAGACCCAGGACACGCTGGAGGGACTATGTTTCTCGGCTGGCCTGGGAACGCCTTGGGATTCCCCCAGAGGAGCTGCTCCAAGTGGCTGGGGAGAGGGAAGTCTGGGCCTCCCTACTTAGGACTGCTACCCCCCCGACCCGACCCTGGATAAGCAGACGAAAATGGATGGATGGATGGATGAATATATTACTGTACACATTACAATACTAAATGAGTAAAACGTGTTCCCTTTCAGTCATGTCTCTCGGTGCAACATATGCTATGGGAATTGCACCCCCACGCGATTACCTGAAGGAATACAATCACGCCTTTACGGCAGAGGCGTCAGCGTCACGCCAGAGGCGCCCTCTGGGTACTTAAGCCGCTGACGATCACTCATTGTTCTCTTTTTGCCCTTCACCTCGCTTAAAACCTTAATTTCGTAGGACTTCTCTGTCGTCGCATCGCTTGATTGAGGCGAGCTTGCTCCTTACGCTGAGCGTACAGAGAAATTTTACTGCGTGCTTCTGGGCTGGCGAAAGATAGTCCGGCGCTTTGTCTATTTACCTCAAAGTTTCTTCTCTTCCGCAGCTACTTCGCTCCCTCGGCACCAACTGCGTCCCAAATCTCCTGCTAACCATTAGCAGGCTAGCTAGAGAAAGCAAGACGACGGAGAGGATGGCTTCCAACAAAAGGAAACTTGGAACACTTCTCGTCTCCGGGCATGGTCCCCGAGAAGGGAAAACGGAGGACAAAGAAAAAGAAAAATAGCTGGATGAATGGCCATCGCTCGAGCCCCTGCCCCAGCGGATACGGCTACTCCCTCTCGGCGACGGACACCCACAAGGCCTGTCCTGTCTGCCTAGGGATCCTGTACGTGAGAAAAGAGCTGGAATCCCCTGACTCTTGCCCCCACTGCTGTCGAATGTCGACGTAACGAGGAAACGCCGCGCTGACAGGTTGGCCAAATCCGTGTTGAAGGCCGCGGCGCTGAGGGTCGCACGTCGCACAAGGCCGCTCGTTACCGAGTCCGAGCCCGAGAACACGGACCTGGAATGCAACGGTCAGGTCGGGGATGAGAATGTGTCGGACTCCTCGGTTACAGTCGAGGACTCGACGCCTGAAGTGTCCAACCAAGACGCCGAGGACGGTTACAGAGATGGAAGTTTGGATTCCTCCCGCAACCTAGCGCAAACCCTACGGGACCGGACAGGTCGGTCCCCGCCTTGTTCGATCTGTGCCATAGGGCGGTGGATGCCCTACAGATCGCGTGGCCGGACCCCATGCCTCGCCAGCAGGTTACAAGGCTAGCGGGAAACTACTTCTATCCGAAACAGGCGATAACGTCACAAAAATTGCCTGTTTTTCCAGACTTCCTCATGGAGCTAAAACGCTCCTGGGCGGAACCTGGAGCTCCCATGATGCTGCCATTATCCCAACTCCTGGATGTCGCGGGAATGGAGTCTACGGGCCTCGCTAGCGCACTCCCAATAGAGGAGACACTGGCGATTCACCTGGCCCCAGCAGCTACATGGTCGAAACCCGTGCTACCCAGCCGAGCCTGTCGTGCTTCTGAGAAACAGCTTGAGAGGTGCTACAAGGCTCAGGGCCTCGCAGCTCGCACATTAAATGCATTGTCCATGGTGCAGGCATACTTGGCGGAAAAACTGCAGGATCTCCAGGTGATAAAAAATGATCAGGCTGCAACGGAGGCCATGGAGGAGGCCCGTCACGCCTCTGACTTCGTGCTCCGCATGTTGGGGACAGTAGCCATTTCTCAAGGCAAAGCAATGGCGGAAATGATTGTCGCCCAGCGCCACCTTTGGCTAACGTTGTCGGACCTTCCGGAAAATCAGAGGTCCACCTTCCTCCAGCACCAGATCGAATCGACGGGACTCTTCGAGGGAGCCCTGGAACGTGTCCAGGCCAGGCTGGAACAAAGATGCAAACAGGCAGAAGCTCTCCACGAGGGGCTGCGGAGAAAAAGCTTTGCACCCCCAAAGGAGGACATGCGCAACCTTCCATGAAAGAGACTGGCTGGTGACGGTGAGAACTTCCGGTACGGGTCGGGCGTCTCTTCAGTGACCCCGCTTGGAATTCAGATTCGGGCCTGACGAAACAGAACGAACTGAGACTTTTACCGGCGTACCCGCCCACGAGGTACGGGAACCTAACTTTTTGGGCCCAGTCTCTACTTGTAAAAAACCACGAGAAGCTGGTGACATCTGTGTGCGCACCAAACATGACTCATCTACTGTATGTGTAATCAGAACAAACACTGTTTCATGCATGTACAAAAATAAAAGTACAAAAATAAAAGTACCAAAGCATAAACTGCCCTGGTTCTTGACACGAGTCCATTTTTATAAACAAACCATGTGGTCAAACTATGAACCACAGTGGGATACACGAGTTCTGTCGGAAGTGGTCAGGTCTTGCGATATCTTCTGTTGGGATGACCAGTCTGCTCGAGAGAGCACGAGAGGGGTCAAAGGCCACCTCTCCAGCACAAAAACACGACGAGCAGCAATTGGGCATGCCTTCCAGGCTCAAGGTGCACACACGGACCTGGAAGGCGTGTCTTCCAAATGATTGGGTCATGACAACGATACGTCATGGACTCAGGTTGCAGTTCGCTAAGAGACCGCCCCCCTTCACAGGGGTACTGAAATCTAAGATTAACCCCACACGCGCACATGTGTTAAGGGAGGACGTTTTAACGATGCTGCAGAAGGGAGTGATAAGTTTGGTCTCGAGACGCAAACTACGCTCTGTCCACTACAGCAAGTACTTCCTGGTGCCAAAGAAGGATCGTTCTCTGAGACTGATTCTGGATCTAAGGGCTCTGAACAAAGGAATAAAAACTTTTAAGTTCAATATATTTACACTGCGGCAAGTTCTCCAGTCTGTGAGACCGGGAGACTACGCATGTACAATGGATTTGAAAGATGCCTATTTTCACATAGGCGTGTGGAGGAAACAGAAAGTTCCTCCGTTTTGCTTTCGAAAGGAACACTTATGAATTCAAAGCCTTACCCTTCAGTTTAAAGACTGCTCCTCATACATTTACTAAATGTCTGGATGCAGCCCCCTGACCTCCCTTAGGAATCAAGGACTCAGGGTTATGAATTACTTGGATGACCTGATGATTCTGGCTGGAAGCAGAATGCAGGCCCAGTCACACTCCTATACAGGTAGTCCCCGAATTACGAGCGCTCTGATCTACGAGGTTCCAGACTTACGAGCTGGCGAATTTTTGGAAAAAACGCAAAAAATACTGAGTTTTCATGTGTTTTTTCACCACAGTTCGTTAGCTAAACATGTGGACACACGTTTCCGATCATTTTTATGCACTCATAAGCAGTTTTTTGATGAAAAACGAGTGTTTGTAGTCGCGCTAGCGAAACCGTTCCAATTTACGAGCGAAATTCCGGACTTACGAGAGACATGGCAACGTTACAAATTACGAGATTTCCGGTTTACGAGCGCCTCGTTGTAACGGATCTCGCTCGTAAATCGGGGACTACCTGTATGGTGATTTCTCACCTGGAGTCTCTCGGTTTTGTCATAAACCTACAGAAAAGTGATCTAACTCCATCACAGATTACCGTATTTCTGAGGGTATAGATCGACACTGTCCGGTACAGAGCATGGCTCTCAGAGGAATGGGTTTCCTCTATTCGCCATTGCCTGGAAAGATTGAAACTGGATCATCTGGTCCCTATAAAAATGTGCCAACACCTTTTATGCCTCTTGACGGCAGCCATACCCTGTGTGCCACACACATTGCTGAAAATGCGGGACATACAAGTATGGTTAAACTGACAGACTCAACTCGCCCTGCCTAGTCGAGCAGGAAAAGTTAAGATAGGTACAGAGTGCCTGAAGGCCCTGGAACCTTGGAGAGATTTGTCTGTTTTCACGGACGGGGTCCCAGTGGGAAGGGTGTCATCTCATGTGGTCATCACGACGGACGCCTCAAAAACAGGATGGAGAGCGATTTGTAGAAATCAGAACGCCTGCGGCCTCTGGAATGAACAGGAAGCGAGATTACATATCAACTTCCTGGAATTGTTGGCCATATCCCTGTCATTAAAATACTTCTTCAATAAAGGTCTGATTGACGGGCAGCATGTCCTGGTGAAATCTGGTAACAGGACCACAGTGTTCTTCATTAACAGGGAAGGAGGGACAAGGTCCCGGGCCCTTCTTGGACTAACACAAAGGATGCTCACATGGTGTGCTCCGAAAATCTTGTCACTTAGGGCGACTCATGTCCCCAGTGAACTAAATTATGGAGCAGATGCCCTCTCAAGAAGGCCTCTCCTGGCATCAGAATGGTGCCTGAACCCACGGATTGTGGAGCAGGTCTGGTCACGATTTGGGAGAGTCTCGGTCGACTTGTTCGCCTGCAGGGCTAGCTCACAATGTAACCTTTACTTCTCTTTGAAGGAAACAGATGCACCGTTGGGAACGGATGCTCTGGCCCATGATTGTCCAGCAGGGGTGCGGTACTATGCTTTTCCACCTGTCCCTCTGATCGAAGTGACACTGGAATGTGTACGTAAGGGAGCCCTCTCTCTGGTCCTGATAGCCCCCAGATGGCTGCAGAAACCGTGGTTCCCGAAGTTGATCTCAGGTAATCGCGCGGGGGCGCAATTCCCATTGCATATGTTGCACCTTGTTCCCTTCCTTCAGGGAACATGAGTTATTGTGCATAACTTTCAGTTTGCTGTGTTAAATTTTTTTGTGTGTTTTTTTAGCAGGTAATATCTTGTTTTATTTGTAGTAATTTTTGTGGGGGTAACTGGTTTTCCTGTTGCTTTGTGACCTTTTGGATGTATCATTTATTTTATGGTGGAATGGTTCACGGAATACCTTTTTTTATCAACACACGCCTGTGGATTTTTGAAGCCACAATTGATGCATTACTTTGTGGGTGTGTGTTAGGTTCTCTCTGTTGTTGTTTTAAGTGTTTTTTTTTCTCCCATTGCAATCAGTCATTGTTAGTTCAGTGCAAATGAACTATATTTGAATTCAAGCCAGACAGATGTAGAATGGAGCACAATACAGAGCCATAGCAGCATGTAAAGTCAGAATTAAAGAGGAAGGATGCACAGAAACTCAAACTGCTAAGGTCAGTGAGCACATTACTATTTTTGTTTTTGTTATTTTTATTGTTATTTTTATGTTGGATGTAACTGGGACCCCGTGTACATAATCTTGTTTTCATCACATGTACCACATGCGGTGCAAATGACAATAAAGACTCTCTGACTCTCTGACTCTGAAATATCTGAATATTTAAATATTTGACAAGGTCTTAGATTCAAACAGTGGGAATATGTTAAAACCAAAACTCATACTGTATATGAATAGGAAACCATGGCAATTACATTTTAACTAATTCTTAAACAATTGTATTGATTTTCTACAAGTGCTGGTCCTATGAGATGTGTTTAGAATACTTAAAAATATCAAAATATATATTAAATGGATCCAAACATGTAATGTATATTTTAAATGTGTTTTATTGGCATGACCATTTCTGTCACAGACATGTTGGTGAACTCGTCAATATCCAATGATTCCTTTCTTGGTCTTCATCATGTCTCCGCTGAGCTCTCCTTTCCTTCGTACATGAACTGCTACACCTCCGGAACAAGCGCTTTCATCTACTCATCGTTTCTGATTACGCAGATCTGCCTGCTCCTCCCTTTGAGCGTCTACATCCTCTATCATGGCTCTCAACAGTGGAGGCAAACGGGCTCATCGTCCTCAGCAGCAACCATGAGCCACTCTGACTGTTTCACCTACCACACGGCTGCCATGCAGCTGATTGGTGTTTTTGGGTGTGCCGTCTGCTTCTATGGGATCTACAGGGCAGACATGAACATTTTGGCGTCAGGAAACATTACTTTTAACATTAACTGGTTTGGAGAGATATTCTTTCATTTGCTGACATGTTTGGAGCGCTACATGGCTGCCGTTCATCCCATAGCCTATCGAAACCTGAGAAACGAGCGATGCATCAGAATTAGGAATATCAGTGCTGGCTGTGTTTGGCCGTTGTGTGTCATTGCAGTGATGATGCTGATGTTAAAAGTCTTCTACATGGACATTTTCCTCCTGGTTTTATCCCTAACAGTTGCCTCTTTCTGCAGCGTCTCTGTTCTCTGGGTTCTGATTCGCCCAAGCCCAGGTACTAAAAGAAGAGGCCAGGAGGCTGTGGACCAATCAAAGCAGAGGGCATTCAATACCATTATTACAATATTTGGAGTAATAGTTGTCAGGTTCATTTTTAATATTATCTGGGAAGTTGTGTATTTGTCAAAAGGGACTGAAGCTTGTGTGATACTTGCGTGTTGTATCTGGTTTAATCTACCCAGCAGTTTGGTGCTGCCTTTGCTACTTCTACACAGAACAGGAACATTTGGGTGTTTTAAAAATATATTTAAATGCAGAACAGGAACACAGCTGCACACATAAAGCACTACTGTTACAAGAACATAAAAGATAAAGATAAAAGTGAAACATATTTGCTTCAATGTTGAATGTTAGTTCAAGTTCAAGAAGCTTTATTATCTCCAAGGGGTGATTTGTTTCACAGTCAATAGTACGGTGGCCCCAAGGTGTAAATCAACAACATTGGAAAAAACGGAATTACATTTGAAAAAACACAACAAAAACAACAAAAACACAACGACATTTGAAAAAACAGAATTACATTTGAAAAAACGAAATTACATTTGAAAAAACACAACAACATTTGAAAAAACGGAAGTGGCCAAAGCGGAAGTAGAAAAAAACAAATTACATTAAGCCAAACCGGAAGTGGCCAAAGCGGAAGTAGAAAAAAACAAATTACATTAAGCCAAACCGGAAGTGGCCAAAGCGGAAGTAGAAAAAAACAAATTAGGAAAAAAACGGAATTACATTTGGAAAAACACAACAAAAACAAGAAAAACACTACAACATTTGGAAAAACGAAATTACATTAAGACAAACTGTTGTTTTTTCCACTTTTTTTTTTTTTACTTTATTAACAACATAAAACCGAACACAGCACACACACACACACATGCACACACACACACACACACACACACACACGGAGGTTAGCATTAGCATGCTATCCGTTAGCCTGTAAACTGTTTGTTAGATTTTTCTACCTGGATTGTTGAGCATGCATCAGGGTGTTTTGTTCATGCTTAAAGAAGACATGACGCTGGAAGAACTCAGAAGGATCTTAAAGGTAAGGAAGTTTTATTGACGTACATTTCAGTTTACATTACTCGTGTAGTAATGTGTTGTTTACATAACGTGCTCATTGAAACGTTAAATGAAGCCCACGATTTTGCAAACTATAAATATATTTGTCCACAGAGAACTAACCTAGTGTGTGTTAGTTAGCAAGTGTACCAGCGATTAGCTGTTTAAGTTGACGTAGCATAAATGCTAAAACAAGTTTCTTCAGTTTTAATATTTACACTGGGCAGCTGTTTAAACTGTGCTCGGCTTTAATCTGCCAGTCACCACAAATCTTAATATATTGGTTGCATGCTTTAAATCAACGAGGCTAGCCTGTATTGATAAAGGTTGAATGAATGAATGAAAAATGCACAGTAGTATTTAACTATAGATAACAACCTTTAGTTTGTCTGTCCAGTTACAGAGCACACAAAAATGTTTTAGACTGTCTGAAAAATAAGCAGCATTATTTTGTTTATGACATACTTTTGTAGCATGCTTTACATGTAATCAAAAGTGAAAAGTGGAGTAGGGGAGACATTTATTTAATCAATAATTTAAAAAAGCAACTTCTATTCTAATGTATCTCCAGGTCTCAGTTTTGGATGGACTTGTTTGCAGACATAAGAGATTCAGGGAACTTCAGTGGAACCCACGAACACAAATGCTTGCTGAGATTCTGCTTCCTCAGTGTTCTGCAAAAAGACCTAGATGAATGCACAGAGCAGTGGAACAAACACAGGATCCGGCCAAGCAGACTTGCATCATGTCCTGGGAGGATTCCAAATGAACTATATCTCTTGCCTCACAGGTACGGTAATTGACATCTTCACAGAATGAAGTAGCCATTTGCATGAAATAATAATGAAAAGTGGTATGTTATAGCCCAAGTTGGTAAAGTATATTTTAATCATTGTACACATGTGAGCTAAGCTGGTATGTTGTAAGCTGTCACTGGGCGTGCTCTCATACGTGTCATACAAGTCATGAAACACATTTGATATTTAAAAGTATTTGTAGTTTTTTTTTGTTTTCTTCTTCTTTCGGCTTCTCCCTTCGTCAGGGGTCACCACAGCGAACTAGTCGCACGAAGATTTGGCAATTGTTTTTACGCAGGATGTCCTTCCTGACATAACCACAGACCACCGAGCTACCACAGCCCTCTGTGTGGAGCAGAGAGCTGCATCTAGGGTTCCCGGGGGAATAGATGGTGTGGGTTAAGGGCCTTGCTCAAGGGCCCAGAGTGGGGCAGATGAAGGTGGAGACAGGTGTGACTGCTTCACTTATCCCAGCCACATTTTTGATGTCGGTACCAGGGCAAGAACTGGCGATCTTCCGATCTCAGGCTCACCTTCTTAACCTCTGCTCCACCACTCCCACATTTAAAAGTATTTGTAGTAAATGTAAAAATAATCCTTCACATTTGCATCTTCAATTCTATTGTTTTGCAGATATGGTTCAAGGGACTGGATTTGCTGTTGAGGAGACGGAACTGGATGTGTTCCCTGAAGCAACACAAGCTACTGATGTGTGTGGTGATCCACTCATTGAGGAGTACCTGCAACTGGCTGTAGAACAAAATGGACTGCAGCAACCACAAGACTGGCAATCAGCCTCAGAACTGTATTTCACCCTCTTGGACATAGCCAAGTTTTAGACACAAACTACAGGTGCTAGTCATAAAATTAGAACATCATGAAAAAGTTGATTTATTTCAGTAATTCTATTCAAAAAGTGAAACATGTAGATTATATTCATTCATTACACACAGACTGATATATTTCAAGCTGTATGGTACATGCTCATACATCAGTCTGTGTGTAATGAATGAATATACAAGTTTCACTTTTTGAATGAATTTACTGAAATAAACTTTTTCACAATAATTTAAGTTTATGACCAGCACCTGCATTTGAACCTATCTTAATTCTCCTTTTAAAGTGAAAACTGATATTGATCATCCAACTATGTTCAGTCAGGTCAACTGGATTGTTTTTTTTTGTGAGTCAGAAAAAAAAAACTGTCCAGATGACCTGACTGAACATTGTCATTTATCATAATCATTTTATTGTAATTTAATGTGTTTAGTTTTGTTTTATACTGTGATTTGAACCTTAAATATATTCTTTAATCCCCATCTTAATGTTTGGAACATTCTATTAAAGCAGTAATAAATTGTAATAAAATTTGTTGACGTAAATTTTTATTGTCTATTGTTGGCTGTACCTCATCTGTGGTTTTTGTTTAAAACAGGTCTCATCTACAATTCATTCAACCTTTATTTAGTCAGGTAAATCCCATTGAGCCTCGTGGACTCATTTACAAGAGCGACCTGCTACAAACTAAAGAACGATGGTAGAATTTCCTTAAACAATAAACAAACATAAGACAGAAATAAAGATTTTTTTTTTTTAACCAAGTATCAAAACTAGCAAAACATTATAAGGTAGATGTAGAAAATCAAAAACAGGAACATGTCTGTATTGCTTTTTGCCAGGATTCCAACAGATTATTAAAACCATTTAGAGAGGTCAAGGCCGAGAGCTTCAACAAGAGTCCTCGTGAATCAATGAGAGTAACCTTGTATAAATAAAGGTTTAATGAGAAAAAAATCTTGAAGAGAAACAGTCAGTTTAAGACTTGGTGGTAAAGAAAGTGTTATAAGTAAATCAACCGGTAAACTGTAATAGAACTGTTTTATTTTGTACAATGATGTTTGTTTAACAAAAAATATTGGATGTAACTATTTCAGAATTGCTGACTTCAAATATTCACATATACCAAATGGATATACAGTAGAAGACAAAAATAGACAAGAAAAAAAAAAGGGGGAAGATTGAAAAAAAATCTAAATACTGAAATACTGTAAGATTTATCATGACTAAAGTCAGCATCACACAAATACAATATTGTTTAAATGTAATGGAAGAACAGGTGAAAAAAAAGAAAGTACATGAAAATTATCAAGTCTACAAAATTAATTGCAGAATTTTTTTCAAGTGCATAAAATACCTCAGCAAGACCAAAGAACTTTAATACCATCTTATTATTAATACCATCAGCTTGACAATTTGGGCAACACTCTGTTAGTTCTTTCATTCTGCCATGCAGGTCCAGCAGCCAACATGGGAGCAGCATGATGAAACCATGGGCACCTGCACGCCACCTGAGAATTGGATGAAATAAAGTTATATTTTTACAGCAGTGTTTGACAATTGTATATATGAGAACACTTTACAACAGTTGTAGGATGAAGAGGAAGATGTGATAATTCAGAGGAGCTAAAGGCCACTATCAGAGCAACCTGGGCTCATAACACCTGAGCAGTGCCACAGACTGATCCATTTCTACCTGGATTACTGAGCATGCATCAGGGTACTTTACAACAGTATTTACATGATGTGCATTCACAGTTAAGAACACCTGCTGGAACTACCACTGTTCTAGATTCACTAGTATATTTTTTTTATAAAGTACTGTGTACATATGTAGTGTGTACATCTGTGATGTAGTTGGTTTGCTTTTATTACTTAATGTATAATAGATACTTCTAATTTCATTGTACATTTTACTGTACACTGACAGCAATGTCATTCATTAATTCATTGCGACACCTCCAGGGAAACATTAAATCACTTAGAGTACGTCCGAACAAACTAAAGGTTGTCATCTATAGTTAAATACTACTGTGCATTTTTCATTCATTCATTCAACCTTTATCAATACAGGCTAGCCTCGTTGATTTAAAGCATGCAACCAATATATTAAGATTTGTGGTGACTGGCAGATTAAAGCCGAGCACAGATTTAAACAGCTGCCCAGTGTAAATATTAAAACTGAAGAAACTTGTTTTAGCATTTATGCTACGTCAACTTAAACAGCTAATCGCTGGTACACTTGCTAACTAACACACACTAGGTTAGTTCTCTGTGGACAAATATATTTATAGTTTGCAAAATCGTGGGCTTCATTTAACGTTTCAATGAGCACGTTATGTAAACAACACATTACTAATGCCACACGAGTAATGTAAACTGAAATGTACGTCAATAAAACTTCCTTACCTTTAAGATCCTTCTGAGTTCTTCCAGCGTCATGTCTTCTTTAAGCATGAACAAAACACCCTGATGCATGCTCAACAATCCAGGTAGAAAAATCTAACAAACAGTTTACAGGCTAACGGATAGCATGCTAACTGTACCTCCGTGTGTTTGTTTGTGAGTGTGTGTGTGTGCATGTGTGTGTGTGTGTGTGTGCTGTGTTCGGTTTTATGTTGTTAATAAAGTAAAAAAAAAAAAAGTGGAAAAAACAATACTTTGTTTTAATGTAATTTCGTTTTTCCAAATGTTGTTGTGTTTTTCTTGTTTTTGTTGTGTTTTTCCAAATGTAATTCCGTTTTTTTCCTAATGTGATTCGGGCCACTTCCGCTTTGGCCACTTCCGGTTTGGCTTAATGTAATGTGTTTTTTTCTACTTCCGCTTTGGCCACTTCCGGTTTGGCTTAATGTAATTTGTTTTTTTCTACTTCCGCTTTGGCCACTTCCGGTTTGGCTTAATGTAATTCTGTTTTTTCAAATGTTGTTGTGTTTTTTCAAATGTAGTTTCGTTTTTTCAAATGTAATTCTGTTTTTTCAAATGTCGTAGTGTTTTTGTTGTTTTTGTTGTGTTTTTTCAAATGTAATTCCGTTTTTTCTAATGTTGTTGATTTACACCTTAGGGCCACCGTAATCCTGCCATGTAACTTACGCAGCACAGCTCTCATGTGACCTCAGCCACTCATCACTAGGTGCACCTGATTCTAGAGGTAGCATGTTAATTCCAGAAACAAACAAATAAACTAACAAACTCACCACTTACAGCTTTGAGAATAAACAGTCAGCTCAAGTTTTTTTCCCCCTCACAAACAGAGCCATCTAAAAGTTGAGAGGCAGTCAGAAATGACAAATAGGCTTTAGATAAAGGGCTTTCAATGACTAAAAGCTTACCTGCAGCCAGCCTGGTGGATCTGTTCCTGGACAAATAAAATAATATAAAGACCGGAAGCACATGATCGGTACTGATGGGTACAGCTCACGTTGGACGTGCCCCGGGCGGCGATATCTGCACCCAGTGTCTTCCTATTCTCTTGTAACGTCGCGGAATAACTTTGCATGCAACATTTTTAACGAGAGTCTATGGGTTAGATTCATGCACCCCCAGGGTCCGGAAATACATCACCAATCATACAACATTTTTTGAAACACACAATATAACCCATCATTGCATATAAAATATTTATCCTACACAACTAAAAACATATATACATATATTTTAAAATATTTTTATTTTATTATTTTATTTTTATTTCATTTTTTAAGTCTTCAATGTAAAATGGTGAATCGTTCTAGAAGTTCCAGAAAGGCGGCACCCCCTAATGGCCGGCTGCCCCTGATGTGTAGTATTAGTACTGTGGGGGCTGTGGTAGCTCAGTGGTCAGTGCCATGGTAAGTAATTCTGAGGCAGTGGGTTTGAGTCCAGGTTGGGTGAGTAAAGATAGAAAAACAATTGCCAGATCTTTCATGTAGGTTTACTCACTGTGGCATCCCATGAAGGAGCAAGTAGCTCAAAGAAAAAAGAACAGTAACTAAAACACTGTCAGAACTGGAGTGAGCCTGTTTTACCAAATTTGTTTAATTAAAGGTTTTTAAATGCAGAAAGAAGTTCTGCACATTTTTCTCAAATGAGATGAGGTTTGGTCATTTCCATTTTGATGTGCATGTGCCTTAATTAAATTAAAAAAAAAAAGTAATAGTTGCTCCTGTAATAGCCCTTTAAAGTAAGTTATAACTTTCTCTTGTTTGCCTTTTTCACATACTTTTCCCTTTTCCCTTATTCTCAAACACATTATTCTCTAAAGACTCTCCTACAAGAATCTTTTAATAATCCCAAAGCAATTTACCAAGACTTTAGCTTGACTCATCTCCAGGTGCAGTTCCTGACCGACCCAGTAATGATAGCAGTAAGCCCCCTTTTCCCTAAACTCCAACTATTGATTTTAAGACGAGGCTAATAGGGGTGAGAGGGTCATAGATCCACTATTTTCTTTGAGATATTTCTCTGCACCATATGTAATTAAGTGCACCCTGATCAATTAAACTGACTGATTTCTTCAAGTTATGGAACCTAATGGGAGAACAGTG
>JBBPBX010013492.1:0-52314 GCA_038048925.1 Garcialebias charrua
TTGATTCATAGTGATATGACAGAACACTAGATGCTGCAGAGAGAGAGGAAGACTTGACCAATAACATGACCTCACACGAGCACAGGACAGAGATGGAGCGTGCTCACTATAATTACCAACTGTATTCACCTTTTATGAAAAATCTTTACGGAAACGATCAATTTGATCACTTTAAAGTAACCCAAGTTGTGATTTTTCCCTGCATTTAAACATTTGCAGAATTAAGATTTAGCTTTTGGCACAAGTTTGGCCCAGATTAGATAATATAAAATGTTTGTCCATATGTGATAAACAGTTTAAATCAAAATGTGTATTCTGACATGAAATGACTTATTCTTTCAGTTTTCAGAAACCTTCTTGAACCATTTTTATGAACTTGGCAGTGCATAATATTAAGAGTACAGTTCATTTATAAAATGACTAAAGTGTCACTCAAAAAGAGTGACACAACTGATTAGATTTTTTTGTTTTTGTAAATAACATAAATGAAGTCGATGTTTATCACCTCAGTGACAGAATGAAAAGTTAATTTTGTAATTTATGGTCATCAGTAATTGGCTATTTCCTTTTCTATTTTGGCTCTGAGCCCCTTCTCGTTTGCTCTGGTGATGGGCCGACTAACAGATGAGGTCAGGCAGGAATCCCCATGGACTATGATGTTTGCAGATGACATTGTGATCTGTGGTGAGAACAGGGAACAGGTGGAAGAGAACTTGGAGAGGTGGAGGTATGCATTTGAAAGAAGAGGAATGAAAGTCAGCCGTAGTAAGACAGAGGGGGTGGCGCAGAGGTTAGAGACGGTGGGCCTGTGATCGGAAGATCGCCGGTTCAAGCCCTGGTACTGAAAACATCAAAAAATGTGGGTGGAAAAAGGTGAAACACCCACACCTGCCTCCACCCTCATTCGCCCCACTCTGGGACCCTGAACAAGGCCCTCAACACCCACCATCTGCTCCCTAAAACAGGTCTGTCTTGAAAATGAGTTCTCGTGGCTCAATGAGACTACCTAGATAAATAAAGGATAAATTAAATGAGTGCATGTGTGTGAATGAGAGGGAGGCCAGTGGAACAGTGAGGCTACAAGGAGCAGAGGTCACAAAGGTGCAGGACTTCAAGTACTTGTGGTCCACTGTCCAGGAAAATGGGAAATGTGGTAAAGAAGAAGAGAGTCCAGGCAGGATGGAGTGGATGGAGAAAAGTTTCAGGAGTGATTTGTGACAAAAAGGTGTCAGCAAAGGTCAAAGGAAAAGTTTACAAGACAGTGGTGAGACCAGCTATATTGTATGGTCTGGAGACAGTGTCATTGACAAAAAGACAGGAGAAAGAACTGGAAGTGGCAGAAATGAAGATGCTGAGGTTCTCCTTAGGAGTGACAAGGATGGATAAGATCAGGAATGAGATCATCAGAGGTACAGCACAGGTTGAACAACTGGGAGATAAAGTAAGAGCATTTCCACACGCACAATGCAAAGGGAGCTCCAGGGATTGGGACTGAACAGCTGTGTAGTCTTAAGAAAACCACTAATCAGTGAGGCAAACCAGAAAAAAAGGCTTCAATTTGCTAAAGAGTATAAAGATTGGACTCTGGAGCAACGGAATAAGGTCATGTGGTCTGATGAGTCCAGATTTACCCTGTTACAGAGTGGTGGGCGCATTAGGGTAAAAAGAGAGGCAGGTGAAGTGATGCACCCATCATGCCTAGTGTCTAGTCATCAATGCAAGATCTTGGTGAAAAATTAATGCAACACTGGATTAAATAGATCTTGTGACATTGCAGAAGCTTATTGAAACAATGCCGCAATGAACGCATGATGTAATCAAAGCTAAAGACGGTCCAACAAAATATTAGTGTATGAACTTTTTTTTGGGTGGAGACTTTTTTATTTTGGCCAAGCAGTGTATATGGATGCAGTTAGAGAGGACATGGAGGTAGCTGGAGTGAGGACAGAGTGAGATGGAGGAGAATGACTTGCTGTGGAGAACCCTGAAGAAGGAAAAGCTGAAAGAAGTAAGTGCAGTATTTCCTAACAACAGTTTTAAGAGTACAGAGGTCTGCTGGTACTGACCTGGTGGGAGCTGTAGGAGGACTGACCATGCATGAGATGTGGAGGGCAGAGACTGTACTGAAGAGGCTGCCCCAACAAAGAGTAACGGCCATCACCTAAAGAACAAGAAAATCAACACATCTAGTTAGCATCCTAAAGTGTTGCTCTCATTTCTGTCTTCATTAACGTACAAACTCTTGACACAATTGTTATCCAGAAAAGTTTTAGCAAATGAAGACGTGTGTAAAAAAAAAAATACAATAAACATGCCCTATTTTCCCTGGAAAATACTGAGAAGTTCATTTCTAGAGCTGATAAGTACCGTAGTTGATGAAAATATGTCTTGTTGTTGCATTGTGCATTTACTTTGGTGTGAAGAAATTTTTTTGTTGGTGATCTAATGAAAATTTCAGACTGATGCAAGACCCAGTTTCTGTCTAATGGGCCTATTTGTCAGTGACGACGCAGTGGCGCTGAGCGTAAATATAGGTCAAAGGACAGGCACGAGGTGAAGTCATGCGTGGCTGCAGGTTTGATCTGGTGGCGTGATGCCAGTCATGTGAACCTGTTGAGGTGAAGTGATATCACTTTTGGTTGAGAGCCAAGAGCCACATGGCAAAATTTAGAAAGTCACTATGAAAAGAAAAAGAACATGACCTTGGGGTTTCCAAAAACAAAGCTGTAACAGAAAGACGTGTTGCTTGAAAAATAAACAAAGCTAAACTTTTTTTAAAAGTTTTGTTCACAGTTTACTTTGCTAAATTTAGCAAAAATTTTGAAAAATACATATAAAAATTAAGTAATTACAAAGATGACTAAAATGGAATACTAACACCTAGTAAACCTCAGTAAATAGTGATAAAACTAAAATGATCATATCTTAAATTTTAAAGGACTTTTTTGTTGACTTTTTAAAGTTGACTTTGGCTTTGTATTTTTTACACGAGTACTAAAAAGTCCCCAAAACACAGTTTGTAACATAATTAGGAAAGACTTGTCCACAGTTATTAAAACAACAAACATACAGCACCAACAGAAGTTAGCTCAGCTGTTTGTGGTCGGCTGTGCTCAAGTACGATCTGACTGTTTTTGTACAGAGTACTTTACCACCGTTACCAGAGTACTTTACCACTGTTACCTTTAAAATATATGAATATGATTTCTTCATTCCTTCTCTAATCACCTGCATCTCCTGGAGATTCAAAAATTGTTGGGTTTAGGCATGTTTTTATATTTCTGAAATACTGAATTTTATATTTCTGAACAGAGGCAGGTGAAGTGATGCACCTGGCCCGGTTAAAAACTCACTACTACTCCATCGCTTTCAATGCCAGCTGATTTGTATTGGATCGTTTTATTTATCAACACTTGTACCTTGAGGAGGACCTCCTGGCCTGGTAAACTGGGAAATGAGGGGCAATGGCCCCAGGCCTGGACATAAGCTGTTGACGCTACCAGAAGGAGATGGGGTGGGAGACTGAGTGGGGGAGGCCAGGGGACTCGTCAGCTGAGTGCTGGCCTAAACACATAAAAAAATAAACTAATTAGGTAGGCATTTGTTTACTAAACATAAACTTGACCCACTTGAAAGAACACACCCATCTAAACTCTATTAGGCAAGTAATATCACATACGAGCACTAGGGGGTGATAGGAAAAAGGAAATAATGAACAAAGTGTTTTGTAATGACTTCACCCCTTATCAAGGAGATTTTTATGTACCTGTGGAGTGTTATCAGGTTTGTAGAGCTCTCCTGGTTTACTGGCTCTCTGTTCTATGCTGTAATACTTGCATGGGTTCCACTGGACCAGAGGAGGATTCTGGGAAGGCTGTGGTCCATTGGGGACACTGAGCTGCATGACCATCACCCCAGGTCCAGGAGGAGCTACTCCTAAGGGAGCACAGACAGCCAGGAAAACAAAATAAACACATAGTTTATGACTCATAACCAGCCTGCAGCACAGGCAGAGCATTTACTGAAGTCATAGCTGCTTGAAAGAAGGAGCTTTTAAATTAACCTGACGATAACTTGTAATAAAACTGTCATGACCAGTTTCCTAGCTCAAGATCACCGTCTTGTGTGTCTGCTAGTATAGTAACTTGAAATGACAAATGCCAAAAGATTATCTAAATGTATGGGCTCCAACAAATTTCCATTTGTAAAAATCCAAAACTACACATTGACCTGTTGTACTATGAATAGCCAAGAACTAGAAAATTCTAACAGAAATACAGTATACTAGTACATAATTAATACACAGGTCTCCATGACAATCCTTGCATGGCTCATAAATATTCTCTTGAGTAAACCACACAAATGTATAAGAGATTTCAAAGACGTGACCTTAACGTGATCAGAACATAACGCAACCGTTTGGATCAACATCAGCTTCAGGCCTGAACTGGATCAAAAATAAACTTGTGAGGTTTGTTTTACTTGGTTTCTTCAAACAAACATTACCTCTTTAAAAGACATCGATTTACAACTTTACAGCATGAACTCCACATGCCTTTATCTAAACTTCTACCTGAATACCTTTCACCTACTTGTACAAAGGCAGATGCCACTTTAATCTTTGCAGGGATTTAACAGACAGGCAGTCAACAAAAGTAGGATTAGTCTGAATGAAATGTGTTTGAGCTGACTGACAAAAACGCCACAATTCTTTATTTTTTATACTACAGTAATAACATGTTCAAAATGTTGCATGTACTGTTTTGGGGAGTAATACTAACATGTATTTAAAAAAGGTAAGTTTCTTTCGGCTACTCCCTTCTTCAGAGGTTGCCACAGCGAGCGAACTCACATGAACGATTTGGCAATTGTTTTACGTCTGATGCCCTTCCTGACACAACCTAGACTCGAACCCGCAACCTCAGGATTACAAGACCACGGCACTGACCACCAAGCTATCGCAGCTGTAAAATTAAATACTTTTATTATCAAAAACATCTTGATGGCACACCTCACCTGAATATTGCTGTTGCAATGGCTGAGGGTTGCAGGGAGATGGCGACTGTGTAATCTGAAACTGCTCGGAGCTGGGGGGCTGCAGATAACCTACTGACGGGCTGCAAAACACAAATAAATACAAATAAATAAATAAATAGCAAACCTAATGTCTAGATACAGTTTAATCATTTTCCAGATGTAACACGGTTTCAATCATTTGAAATCATATTCTGCATTTCTTAATGAATGAGTTATTTTAAAGACCTATTGATAAAATCAAAATAAAAATCTGAAAACACAAGCCAACAAAAACTAAAGATTTTAATGTAATGCACAGTGTGTATTGTAAGGCTGAATGACAAATATTTCATCATCAACTCTTTTGTGTGAATAGGATCTACTCGTACCTTGTGCTATTCTGCTGTGTGGGTGTAATAACACTGTAGTAGACAGGCATGGGCCCCTGGACAGACTGGCTGACTGGTACCATGACCTGCTGCTGGTACTGCTGCTGCACCACCTGCTGAGTTTCATTTGCCACTGGTACCTGGATGAAGAAAGAAGTGAATCAGCCACAGAAATGTAACAAGTGTTATAATGGACTGCTGCCAAAGTTAAACAAGAAATGGCTGTTCTAAAAAATAGAAGCATCAACTTAAAACCTGTAGTTTCACACATTTAAAAAAAAAAAAATTAACATGCCATATATTAAGCCAAACAGAAGAATATTTACTCTTCATTGACTGCCAACACAACTATATCAATAGAACTAACTTTAATTGGAGAAAATATGCTGCAATACTACTGATGGGGCAAAACATGTAAGCTCACAGCTTAAAAGTTCAGCCAATTCTGCAGTAATTAAATTATTGTCAGAATGAAATGTTGATATGAAAACAAACTTTTTTTTTTTTCATTCAACAATTTGAGACAGCTGATTAAGTAGAGTGCATACCTGATATGATGGCATCTGTGGATATTGGACCATTATGCTTTGCATCTGACCTCCCATACCTGCCCTCTGGGAATTAAGAAGGCCAGGGTTTGGAGGCTGCTGAACCCCCATCATACCCTGATAGCTTGGCTGCTGGCTGGGTATTATGGTCTGAAGACCTGGTGACAACAATTAAAGGCAGAAAAATAAAATCCAAGACATTAACAAGAAACTGATAAAAATGCAGAGGTTTTGAGAACACTAGGTTCCTTCATTGATTCAAGAACCTTCATTGATTAATATCTCTTTATATCTTCAATTTTACTAAGTTTATTGATACAAGATATATTTAAAGTCAGTTCAAATGTAAAAAATAAACTGATGTTTTCACATCTACCGTACTAGCACAAACTAGATAACAGCAATGTCTTTCTGACCTAAGTTCATTATCTGTGTGCATTGGCTGCTTTCCATTTCAACCCAAAGTCCATTTAGGCTGTCAACACTGCCTGTCACTTACTGTATAAACACACAGTCCACTTTCACAAACCATAAATTGAAAAAGCTAAATGCTGAAGCTGTTGTGTGCCAGCGTTTTCCATGAAATCTAGAGAGCGCTAGATTGCCCGAGCATATTTGGCTTTGTTAAATACCGCAGGGAAAAGGTCGTTTAAATGTAACCTTTCACATAGTTTTCATAGACTCAAAATGGAGTCAGCAGTACAACACAGCAGTAGCAAAAACAAGGTCAATTCATTGTATAGTTTTGCATAATTATAATAATTAATAAGAACAAAAATAATTATAATAGAGCCAAAAGTTCATTATTCACAGTGTTGTGGCAGAGGATGACGTGTGCTCACCTGACTGCTGACTAGGCTGAGGCATGGGCTGTGTGCGTTGGGCTGGGTACGACACCTGATGGGACATAGGCTGGGACACATGGTACTGCTGGCCTGAACTGGGATACTGACCAGGAGGATAGTACGACACCTGTATCTGAAAAGAGAAATAAATCTGGTTAAGAGCAGTTAAAACAAACAAAAAAATAAACTGTGAAGTTAAAATTAAGTAACTTAGATGCGTTCTCAAATCGTTGAGATTGAGAAATAGTGTAAATTGTATATATTTTTTCCATAAATCTTTTTTTTTTGTCAGTAAAAAAAAAAAAAATCTAAAACTTTATTGTAATAAAGATTTTGGAAATTACATTTATCCCGTTAAAGGTTTATCTTGGCATTTCAACTTTTACTTTAACTAGAGAAATGCTGGAACAAAAGGTTGAGAAAGCAGTTTGTTTAAAACTTAGTAGCAATATTACATCTTTCAGTTAACCTGCAACATTAAACTTCAGCCACTTAGGAGTCTGTCAAAATTAATCCTAAGCGGCATCAACTTGTAAATGACACGGGAAAATAATTAATTGTCCCTTTCCACATTACACAAAAAGGGACAACAATGAAAAAACTGCATAATATCTTTTCAAAGACAAGGTTCCTGTTTGTTAAGATAAACTAGATTAGAATTTTTTTTGGCTGTCCCAGAAGTTGCATTCATTCAACCTTTATTTATACAGGCTAGCCTCGTTGAGCCACGGGGACTCATTTACAAGAGGGACCTGTCTCACTCACACCCAGGGTCAATTTAGAGTTACCAATCAGCCTAACATTACAGCATTAAAACAAGTTGCCTAAAAAAAGATCAGCAACAAAGCCAAGTTAAACAATAAGATAAAGCAAAAATACGGTTCTGTTGATCCTAAATACTATGTTTCTCGGCTGGCCTGGGAACGCCTTGGGATTCCCCCGGAGGAGCTGCTCCAAGTGGCTGGGGAGAGGGAAGTCTGGGCCTCCCTACTTAGGCTGCTACCCCCGCGACCCGACCCCGGATAAGCGGAAGAAGATGGATGGATGGATGGATGGATGATCCTAAATAACTGGTAGTCAAAAGATTTAAAGAGAATACAGGAAGGTGCACTGGGTGATGTTATACATGAAAGTCCAAAAACATCAGAGGTTGAAACTGAACAAGAAGTCTGAGAAGAAACTAAGATCAGGTCGAAAAAAATCTTATATAAATTACTTTTACTAAGCATTTCAACTAAGCTTGAAAATAGGTGAATTTTTATGTTATTTATTGTTACAAGACAGAACAAGAACAAACAGATTTGAAATAGACCTTCTGTTTTTTAAAGTTTCTATTGTGAAACCTTCCATGTTCTTGTCATTCTACACTTCAACAGTATTTCAGAAATTGCTGAAGTTAATGTTCTCTAACGAGATAGTGACTTTGGACTGACCCTAAATCCACCCTTCTTGTTGCAATTCCGCTGCCTACTTAAGTGTGCAACACCACCTGCATTGACTGAGGAAAAACTTGTATTTTTCTGAGTCGACACTTGAACAATCTACGGTAATTACGGTACCCATTTGTTACTTAATTTAAAAATTTGAACACTGAGTTTTTCAATCTAATTTTGCCTCAATATTCAAGAACTGGATTTGAATCTATCTGATAATTTCCTTTAACAATTTGTTAAAGTATAAAAGAGCAGCATACCTGTTGAGGTGGAGGGGGCTGTATGTAGCCTTGTGGAGGTGGAGCCTGTATAACAGGCTGGGATGGAGGAGGTGGTGGAGGTGGAGGATGAGGGTGTCCGGTAGCAGTTTGGTAGCCAGATGGAGGCTGCAAAGGCTGACCCGTGGTAGCCATGATGTAGCCGGTCTGAGGTGGAGGATGCTGTGAAAGCACTGCGGGGGCAGCCTGATACATAGGAGGTGGTTCAGGGTTCTCACTGGAGCCCTGTCGACTCAGCGTCATCTGGGTGAATTGAGAAGCCAGCTCTTCTCCCTGGAAAAGGTCAGAATGATTTTAATAGAGAATCAGATCGTGACTGTTATCACTTTATTAGTACCCTTTGTGAAATTGGCACTGCAGTGTAAAAAAAATATCTGGGATTATCAGTGCCATGCTGTAAAATTACCATTTGGGTAACAGCTCTGAGATTTTGGATATTTAGGATACACTTTCTCAGAAAATACTCCAGTCAACATGTTTTTGTTAGAGCTCACTACTGATTGGCAATCCTTTACCAAACCATAATTTATGCAGTGAAGTGCAGCACACAGGACAACTTCATTTAATATAGAAATTTAAATGGTGAACTGAACTAAAGCAACCCCTTTTTACATTGTGTCATGTGCAACACAAAGTGAGCAATTGACAGAATTTGAGTTTCTGAACAACACCGTCACATTCAATGCAAAATACAGAAGTATCAAATCGAAGACGAAGTTACGTGTGACTGGTTAAACCTGCAAAGGAAGAGCTTTTCATAACTGTAGTGAAATATTACTCTAATGCTAATAAAAACAGAACACGTATTTTAGTAGCCTTTCTAAAAGTTTGACAATGTCAGTCTGGATGTAGTCAGTCATTGTAATGGTAATGATAATGAGACTAAACTAAAAGAGCCATCAGTACCATTGTGTACTGCTGAGGAGGAGAAACTGGCAGGAGGACCTGGGGACAGGAAGGGCTGGAGTAGGAGACAGGTTGAGAAGGTTGTAGAGACACCACTGGCTATACATACCGGAAAAGAAAACGGAAATACAGAAGCAGAACATTAGGAAAATAAAGCAAGGCAGAGAGAAGGGCATCAGAAAAAGAAGAAAAGTGGGGGAAACAAAAGATTAGAAAAATGAAGATAATACAATGGAGACATTTTTCATGAGCAGAAATTACAGATATTTCAGGTTTTATGCAAATTCATTACAACCTATGCACAAAGCAGTGTTTACCCTACCATTATCCAAGGAGGCACCCTGCCCTGTCAACAGAACCAAGTGCCCCACCTACCATATCCCCCTCCTTGCGGCAGACAGTTCTGCTACTTCTGGACGAGAAGTGGAAATTGTAGCAGCTCAGACCTAGCATTAGTACTGTAACACGTCACTACAACCCCCCACCCCTCATCGACAACTGCTGGCAGTACACTAATGTAACGCCCCGCTGCACCCCTCACCTCCCTGTCCACAAACGCTGATGAACGCCCTCTCAAGGCAAGTGACCTAGGGGAAACACTGCAAAGCCAAGTATTACTAAAAAGAAAGACATTACCAGTAAGTGTTTGTTTAAGGACTTTTATTCTTTAGTTGAAGACTCTTAAGCATTATCTGATTTACAACCAAAAGAACCACTTAGTTAAGGCTCCAAGCATGAACATGAGGTGATTACAGATATTTAACTCAAGAATAGCTCAAATTAGTTGCGTTAGCAATTAGCAACGTTACACTATTTTACCAGTTTTGATATGGTCTGTAGTAGAAATTCTTACCTGAGCAATCATGTGGTTACCCATGGGGTGTTGCTGTGGTGTGGGTAGCAGGGCAGTCTGAGGAAGAGCTTGTGCTGGTGGCTGTTGTGGCTGAGACGGGCAGGGAAGCAAACTACGGCTGGACTGGGAAGCTGTGGGTGGGGGGCACACATCCGGACTGACTAGAGGCAAAACTAGTGATGCAGAGAAAAACAAAATATAAACAGTAAGTAATGCAGAATTTTAGATTAAACAAAATAATAATAAATAATCAGAGTATTTAAAACTAGAGCCCAACTGATATATCAGGAGTGCAAATATTTTAAGTCAATTTAGGGGCATATCAGTATTGGTGATAACTGTCCCATTATGCACCGAAATAAACACTGGGAACAAGCCGTGTCGTCACTGGTAAAATCCGTAATTGTACAATGTGTCCAGCAGATGGCGCATGCGGACTACTGTACAGTCCTTTCAAATTAACTTTCACTTTCAGCACAGCAGAAGTAGCGAGCAATACAATACTGTGTAGCGTATTTTGCTGAAAAGAACATTGAAAGTTTATTTTAACTGATCTGTAAAAATTTTAATTTAAAAAATTTACACAAAAAAATATATACTGTATTTTCAATCCTCTAACCTACTTGTCACTAGATATGTACCTCTCAAGTTAGCAAGCTAACGTTTAGATAACCTTGAATATGCTATTGCCTTGTAAACTTTAGCCAGAACAACACATTTAATGTAGATGTAAAATGTATCAGTTAGAAATGTAACATAAAGTTACGTTAACGTTAAGTATCTTATCATTGTTGCCGTCAATGAAATGCATTGTCTGAAATCTTTACTTCTCTGCAGTGCAAAGCAAAGAAAAAGAAAAATAATAATACACTGCTGCGGTCAGTACTAATTCTTCACTGACTGTTTAGACAATGAACATGGACGGGCATTTCTTTGTATAATTTATATTTTTGTAACACTTGATAACTTCATGGTGAATAGTGGAGGAGGGAAAATGTGAATGCACATTAGAAAAACTGTTTCAAGACTTCAAGTGTTAAAACAGGTTTAAAAGTAGCTGTTTACTTAGATTCTTGAGGGTGGACAAAGATTCAAAATTTTCATCCATTACTAAGAAACCAAATGATTTATTTTTTTTGTGTTTGTTTTCTCAGGGACAGTGCACAACAATACATTGACCTACAAAAACAGGAAAGATGCATTGTGCCAGGTTATAGTAATAATACTAATTTCCGCCTGTAGTCCGAATGAATAAATATAATGGTGGGGACAGAGCTTGTGTGAATAAAAATTATAAACTTGACTAGGTATAATTTTTGTACGGATTTGCTGCGGTTCCACATGCTCCTTGATTTTGACATTTTTATCTAAATTGCAAAACAACACATCAGTTCAGTTAAAAAACAAATAAAAACCAGATCATTTTTAATATTTAGGAAATTCTGAATAGGTTCACAACAATTCATAACCAGAATAATGTCTTTTGGAAAAAAATGTTTTACTGATACAAAATTATGCCTGAATAAGAAAATAAGATGCTCCTTTTGAATAAACACTGTGTTTGTGTTTTGACTTGTGGGTCTAATGTTGCTATGCTAATGAATTGATTCACTTTAGTTTATTATGCACATGTTCCAGTCTTCTTTAAAGTGTTTAAACCACAAAAGTTTGACTGCTTGTGTAATGTGTTTTGCTGCATTTAAAAAAAGTGTGAAAATGAGTCATAAGCTTCCTTTGACGTCTCAAGTGCAAAAACTGCCAGGCCTAATTTACACGTCAAATAGCTACTTATGGAGATCACAAAAGTTAAAATAGGATTAAGATGATGTCATTTTAATGGCAACTCCTAAAATCCTGATGTGAGTTTCTAACACATTTATAAAGATATATTTCTGCAGTAAACCTCAAAAACGATTAAACGTGTTTCAGACTGTTCAGCTTTCATGAACGTTCTAAGGACTAATTCTGGTTTTGAAGTCAAGCACTTTTTTAGAACTTTCAGTGATCTTTTTAATTGAGTAACCCTTAAATAACCACTAGGCCTCATAACACCTTTTGGATTAATGAAACATAAATATATGCAACACAAATGACAAGCAACATAGTCACTTTTTTTCCCCTCAATAAAATAGCCTATTACTGTATAAACATCAAAGTTCATGCTCAAGTCAGGTCATCTGGATGGTTTCTTTTTTTCTTGAGACATTTCGTCCTTCATCCAAAGGACTTTGTCAGTCCGAGGAGCCACAACAAACTCAGTCCCAAAAGCAGCACACTCACATAGAGGGCCAACCAGTTTGCTGGTGATACCATCTTACCAAGATGGCCAGAGGGCCTGACTTAATTTTGTTGGACTTTTACCTGGATTGTTGCATGAACTTTGATGTTTTGCACCACTTTCATATGGCTGCCTCAGAGGAGATGACGGGAGAGAGGGAGGGCCCCAGAAACCATCTTATCACCAGCAAACTGGTTGGTCCACTATGTGAGTGTGCTATTTGTGGGACTGAGTTTGTTGTGGCTCCTCAACTGATGAAGTCCTTTGGATGAAGGACGAAACGTCTCAAGAAGAAGAAAAAAAAACGTCCAGATGACCTGACTTAACTTTGTTGGATGCCTATTATAAAGTTCAGTTGAAATTGGGTTCTTACAACATTTACATATTTTGAAGGATTTTTCTAAACAATGCTTCTAAGCCAGTAAGGAACATCTAGGAAATGACATTTAACGCCAACATCGAACAGTTTGACAAAATCAAGTCATCACTAGTAAACTTGGCCTAAAGAAATGTTTGTATTAAAAATAAAAATCACGTAATGCATAACGTTTGGTAAAATCTGCCTTTATGTTACAAATTACTTGAGGTTTCCTTCTAATGACATTTACAGTTAAATCGTTTTGTCCCCTCTGTCCTTACCAGAGCGAGAGCCTTTGCAGCTTCCCTGTGATCCTTTGTTGCTGCCAAGGCTATCCCCTCTGGTCAGGATGGAAATACCAGAGAAACTGCTGGCTTTAGTCACAGGTGGCCGGAGAGTGCGGTTGGAACTGTCCGAGTCGGTGCTGCTCCAGGGCCGTGGCTCCAGGCACTTCATGTCACTATCCGTGCTGCTTTGACGACTGCTAGATGCCCGGCTGGAGCTCTCACGGTTCCCTCTAAGAGATGGCAAAAACATGGAAAAGATTACACATGTAGAAGAAACAAAAAATTTAAAAAAAGGAAAAAGCGGGGCAAACATTTAAAGTGAAAAAGTTGAGTGAGATATTTGCATTGCAAAGGAAAAGAACAGGCAGCTAGAAGAAATGACTCAATGTAAAAGGGTAGATAAGGAGTGTATTTAAAAATGGAGGATGTGTGCACTCAAGAACTTAAAGAACAAAGGTGCGTTGGTGGAGGTAAAAAAAAAAGGTAGGAGCAAAAGCAGAATAATGTCTTCAACTGTTCAAGAACACACAGAGGATTTGGAGAGAACATTTATTAAAGCTGCACTATGTAACTTTGTAGTGCAGTCTGTAACTTTTCTAACAATATATTTTTAACATATTTCTTCACTCTGTCACTATCTACTGACAGACTGATGTTAGACAAAGTAATCTCTGAAAAAAACTATAGTCCCCTTGCTTCTCTATCAGCATTTATAAAAACACTAAAAACACAGAGTGACCCGCCGTTAACCAGCCAATAAAAACAGAGTTTGTAACCAGCCAATAAAAACAGAGCTTGAATTTGAATCAGCCAATAAAAACAGAGCTTGAATTTGAATCAGCCAATAAAAACAGAGCTTGAATTTGAATTTCAGCAGGGCCAGGGGGAGCAGAGCCATATATGGCTCTGAGGGGGAGGGACCAGATTGCTTTGCCTGTTGAAAATATTTCTAAGTTCTGCACTCTACAGAAAGTTACACATAGCACCTTTAAAGATGCATATTGGGTAGTTCAGGATAACTACAATACAAATGCAGGCAACATACTCATTTTATATTTTCAAAAAATTTTCTAATATATAACCGCACACACATTCACATAAACAAATCCACTCAAAGGAAAAACAAACATGCGGGGAAAAGCGATGCTTTAAAGTTTAAACACCGCCCAGGCTGGACGTATATTTCAGCGACAAGATGAGACATAAATTCAGAACTTTGACACAAAACACACAAAATGTAAGATTGTGGACACAATTCACACAAAATATCTGAAGAATAAGAACTTGCAAAGCTTATGTGTCAAACATTAAAATCTAAGTAAAACACTAAAATTCAAAAGGATGACAAATGTGACACAACTACGAACACCAAATTTACATAAAGATCGTCACATATAAGAAGTTATTTTACATCTCAGAATCGCATGTCGTCTACAAGATTAACACTTAAATTTGTTGTGTGAACACTTTTTTGTGTAGTTGTGATACTGTCTCTCTGAGTAAGAGTAGCTGTTAAAACCTATTATTACACTGGAAAAGCAACAAGCACTCTTAAAATTCTGGTTCCTCACAAGTGAGTTATAGAAGTGTGTCACATACTAAAATTAGAAATACTCTTGCATTTGAAAACATACTGTATGGCCAAAAAATCCAACGATGGTAAAATTATTTGTACACAAAAGACTACAAAGGACTTTGCAGACCTGAATTACAACAGAAAAAGAGCAGAGGAGAAACAATACTGGAAAAAAGTAGATACATTAGCTATGAACAACTGGTTTTTGTGATCTCAGATGGAAAAAATGTAAGAGCTACGATTGTCCCATTTTAAGAAAACGGAAGGGAAATTAAGCTAAAATATCCAAATAGCAAATATTTGATTGGAATAGTAAAACTCAAGAAAAGAGAGTACCGGTAATAGTTTATGGTGGCTGTGGGTCATGAATATTTCAGATACTGTAATTAATGGAGGTTCTATTTTGAGGCTCTGCACCACCTATTTTAAGGAAGGGTGGGTGCTATGACATTTTCTGAACATTCTGGCATATGTCTTTGTTTTGCTCTGAAGACAAAGATTATACTAGGTTTAACAAAATGGGAAAAAAAGAAGAGGGGTGTGATTCTGCTCTTGATCACATATTTTCAATTCCACTTTCTTCGTACACCTTCTGGATGGGCTGATATTGCTTTTGATCTTTTTTAAATGACAAATTTACAGAAAAAAAATTTCATTCAATGGAAGTCAGTTAATTCAGTCTAAGATATTTAGTCTAAGACGTGTATCTTGTGAATGGTTTGAGTTTCCTAAAATTCATTTTATACTTAACTTTATTTTTACAAGAAAAAAACAACAACATGCACAATTTCATTTATTTTAAAGATGGTGTCAAAATTTGACATTTTCCCATAAAGTACAAAATATACAACTGCATCATTCAAAGGCCTGTTAATGAAAAGAAAACTACAAATCAAATTAAAAGTTTAAATCTATAAAATGATCAAGAAGGCTCATGTTTTTCAACAACAAATCTATTTAGTCATAAATGAAAAAAGCTTGCAACCTGTTCTCACCAAACAAAAAACATTGTTTCTCATGCCTATAAAATATGCATCCGTGGCAAAGTGTTTATTGAATTTTTGTTTGTTTTTGAGTAAAACTATTTTTCCTGTATGAGCAACATTATTTTTTCATGTGTACAGTACTCTGTGAAATGTAAGTACAAAATAACTAAACAAGTCTTAGTCTGTATCTATCTAGCAAATACAGTAATCTGATTAGTAGAAATAGTAAACGATGAGCACTGGCCATGTGTGTGCATGCATGTGTGTCAAAACTAACTTATTAAGGGATCCAAAACACCAATGGACAAATGCCTTCTGACAAAAGCATATGAAAAGGTCTGAAATACCCCAAACTTGATGTTACTCTCTTGAATGTAGAAGACTAGAAAGACAGTAGCAGTTAATGCTAGACATTTGGGTTGTATCAGAGACACGGCCAAGATTTTGAAGCTCGTCAGTGACAGGTTATACCACATTCAGTGAATGTAATGTTTTGAGATGTGCTAGAAAGACGTCTGATACTGCATGTCAGTAACTAATTTCCCTACGGGGACAAATAAAACTACAGTATTTTCTGGTGTATAGGTCGCACCTGTGTATAGGTCGCATTGTCCAATTATCACCAACAGATTGGAAAAATCCCTAGATAGGTCGGTATCTATCTATCTATCTGTGTGTTGTACTTTAATGAATCAGCTACTGCCAGATAAATAAATACAGATACTGTACAGTACATGATAACTTGTGTCTCATGGTCGTCCTAATGGTTTAAAAAAACAGACATGGCCTAAGACATACCGGTAATAGTGATATTGGAACAAAGGCATGATGACCATCTCACAGTGTGAATGCTGCTACAAACTGTGAACTCAACAACTGATAGGAAAGCAGCAAGACAAGAGACACTGACCAATGCAACACTAGTGCAACTGTGAAGAAAAATGAATGCATGCCAAGTTCTGGAGTGTTCACTAAATTAAAAGTACTGTAGATGAGGTAAAAGATGTAAAATGAAATATTTGAGAACCTAACAAAATAAAACAATACATAGTTCCCACACAGTGGGGAGTATTGCGCAATACCGGGTTTTTCGCCACTCGTAAAGGCAGAAATGGCGGACAAACGCACTCGAGCTACCACAGCTAAATACATTACTGTACTAGCTTCACCAAGGCTGGCAGTGGTCAGAGTTAAATGAGTTGGAGAAAGAAATAATGGCAGACGAAGCTGACAACTTGTCACAAAGTAGTTACTCTGATATCATTAATTATTTAATTACTACAGGACCAGCACTTGCACTTTGAGTGTTACCGTGTTGGAAGTTAGCATGTCGCGTTAGCGGAGGGTCCGTCGCACGGAGGCTCGCGGGAGCTCAGGTCGGACGGCGTGGATCCGTCGCGGCCGCACGTCCCATGGGACCGACGCGTCGCCCGCACGACTTGGCTCCTGTCCTCCTTACCCCACTGGGGCGGTCTCCCCGCCGGTCCCGGTGGACCGGCGAGACCGTGAGGAGGCCGTTGTCGCGTTAGCGAGATGCTAAGCTAACCACAGCATGCAAGACGGTGTTGCTAAATAATGGAAAAAAAAACAGCTCTAACACACAGACAGTTGTACTCTAAAATTGTTCTGACATTGTTTCACAAAATGATTTAAAGCTCCACTGACATCATCTTTTAACTTTCCATAAAATGGCACAACATATATATATATTAAGATTGACCTCTGATCGTTTTTGCTAAAACAATGTTAAATTAATTAAAATTCCTCTCAAAAATAGTTTAAAATTAGCGCCTTTTTTTTAATTGATAAATATGGATTTTCCCGTCGCGCGATTATGACGTCAGACACAGACTCCGTCAACTGCGCACATTGATACAATGGACGAAGATGCAAAGGCATCCGTCCAATTTAGCCATTTAAAACGTTATATTTTAGCGGTTTGTCTTCAGAGAAGCCAAAGTCTGTGGCGGTTCTACTCACGGGCCCGTGCCCGTGTAAGATGGACCCTGGCCCGCCCTCCGAGCAGAAGCGGAACCAATGCTCATGGCACATACCGATACCAGCCTTGTTTACGTATCGATCCAACCCATGATGCACGTTGGCTTCAAACTATGGAATGGATTTCCTGAACGGAGGCTTGTCTCATGAACCCAGAGTAACAAGACCCGCCTCACATTCAGGAAATCCAGTTCATAGTTTGCAGGCAGCTACAAGCGTGAGGGGCTGACTGAGTACTCTGTTGGGTTTGTTTTGACATCGTTTGGAAAGAGCGGGTCGTTTGTTCATGGATTGTTTACATGGAGCTGGACGCTTGTTTCTTTCGCAAGATGGATTGTTTACATGGAGCTGGACGCTTGTTCCTGTTGCAAGATGGATTGTTTACATGGAGCTTGGACGCTTGTTCCTGTGGCAAGATCGATTCGGACAACACTGGTGAGTGCATGCTAGCAGCTAGCCGACTTTTCATCGTAACATGTGCGTTGTGTCACGGAAATATTTTACACTCAACACCGCAAGACAACAACGTTCAATGTTTGCAGAGCAGAGCTATATAAACACATCTGCGTCACATTAAACCGCGGTCAAGTTAGTTTTACGCCGGACATTCCATCGAGCTCAGGGCTTCAGCCAGCGGTGTGTTTTTCTTTTTCATGCCGGATTACGGCAGCTGTTTCAGCTCCCGCCTGGGAGCTCCGTGGCTTCGCATCATAATACAGCTACTAATATAAAGCATGTAAAACACTAAAAACGGGAACATGTCTGTGTTGGTTTATGCCAAGAACTGAAAAAAAATTATAACCTGCTGTTTACTCGAAATAACTTTGGCTTCTCTGAAACATAAAGTTTTAAATGGCTAAATCGGACGGATGCGTTTGCATCTTCGTCTGTGTCTGACGTCATAATCGCGCGACGGGAAAATAGTATTTATCAATTTTAAAAAAGGCGCTAATTTTAAACTATTTTTGAGAGGAATTTTAATTAATTTAACATTGTTTTAGCAAAAACGATCAGAGGTCAATCTTAATATATATATATGTTGTGCCATTTTATGGAAAGTTAAAAGATGATGTCAGTGGAGCTTTAAGTAGAATATTTTGTTTACCGGCCAAAAGCACGAGGTCCTCTGAGCAGATACGAGAGAGCGATGGAGCTGCTGTGAGCTTCTCCGATGAGATAAATCCTTCACGTTTACTTTTTTTTTGGATTAAGTGAAACCTGCGCGTTGCCCAAACGTCTACCCGACTGGAACACCCACTGACCCAACACAAAGTAACCATTGCAATTACAGTAATTAGAAATTAACAAAAAAAAACAACGTGAAAAATGGACATCCATTAGACTGCACTCTTACTGCTCTCTGCCTCCCTGTGGGAGGGTCCACTCGGAAATTCCACAGATGTGACATCACATGGGAACTAAATATTTAGCCTTGTCACACACAGGCGCTCACATGCACGTCTCTCTTGAGGGGTGGGTCCTCGAGACTCAATGAGACTACCTGTATGTATGTTCAGGAAAATAAAAAATAAATAAAAAATTCTGTACCGATCGCATTTGTGTTGCATGTTACAACGTGAACACCTGCAGCTTCTACACCGGCATGGCTTATATATGTACAATTTCTTTTTTTGTGTGTGTTTGTGTGTGGCTTATACTCGGGTGCCCTCTATATTATATATATAATTACGGTACACTAAATGAAAGGAAATAAGGAAAGAAAAGTCATGCATTGTGGCTTTTGATTAGGTAGGTATTATTACTGTAAAGTCTATATAGTGCACATTACAAAAATTAAACTTATAAGACTGCTTGGTCTTGTTTGGTCATAATGTTTTGATGGTATTTAAGTTTTTTTGAGTGAAAGTCTGCAAAATATAGAAATTTCCAAAGTCTCGGATATTGTTTTGAATGTTTCAATATTTCACAAGATTTTGGAGAAGAAAATGTTTCATTAACAAAAGCACATTCATCAAAACTGAAAACAAAACTGGCAAAGAGCTGCCAATTTACACATCAATTGTGTGAATTAAATCTACATTTCTTGCTTTATGCTCAAATTCACTTCTATTTTAGAATTAGTGCCAGCACATTTTTATGCACTAATATGCACCAACTAACAAAATCGCCATGATAATGTCAACCACAAAACAAGTTACTTGTGAAAGTGATGTAGTTAACTTGGATAAAAATGTGGCTAATGGTGAACAGGTGAAGGGGTAAGTATGTTAATCAATTTCCAGGGAAACCACAAAGCTGCCATGCATGAGCCATTGGAGGCTCCACAGTGCAATGCTGGGATAACCATTTATCAGCCGATTACATCAAGCAAAGATAATCATCACAACCACCACTGTCATCACCAAACCACTTTCAAAAATGGGCATAGCAGCACACTAGTCAGTTAGCAGCACCCCAGTACCTAAAAATCTGCCTCCTCTTTTGAGAGCTAGAGCAGTAGCCCTCAGTGGAAAGTCTGTTGGGGTTAACATTAGGAGAAAACGCTCAAGTTACAAGCTGAATGGAGAACAGGAGAAGGCTGAAAGAAAACTGTGGGAGGGAAAAAGGCTGGGAGGTAGTGGTAGTTAGTTACAGGGGAAAACATTTACCGTACTCCTGGAAAAAAAATGGGGGTGAAAAGTACACAAGAAAGAAATTTGGCTCATGAATTGCCCGCACTTCTTCTTTGTCTCCCTCCCAGCATATTAGGCCCTTATCTTTCAAGCTGAAAGGTTAGTTTGTGTAGGGCTGGACGATGAATGTAACAGCTGTGTGAGCCAAATCATTTTCACACCAATGTAACACTACTCTTTTAATTTTTAAATACTTTTTCTAGTGCTCATTATTATTAAATTTAAAAAAAAAATGTAGATTTTAAATCTAATAAAAAAAATCTATATATAAAACAAACTAATCAATATACTCTATGTAAAATTTGAATTGTTTAAGGGTCTATAGATGCCCACCTTGCAAATGAAAAACTAAAAAAACTATCAATTATTAAGGTGGCATAAATACTGTAACGGCATCTTTAGAAACAAACACTTAAATATCCGATGAAATTAATTATCTTACCTGTTGTCATTGATGTATCCATTCTGAGACGACTGTAAAAAGAAAGACACCTACACATTATGAAATGTGTTGTTATTTAAGGAGCAAAAAAACTTTGTTTCATATTCAACATACATCAACTGTGTGGCATTTACAAATGCCTTCTTATTGAAGGGTTACATCAACAACAGAGCGTCAACAACTACAATTTTCAAACTTGATACTGAATTTTCGACGACAAAAAAATATTTGATTCAGATTTAACTTAAATTTAAATTTTCTTCAATAATTGTGTATACCAGAGTAAAGCATATTTACATTTTTATTTAAACAAATTCACTATAGGTTAATGACATGAGTTAACTTTTACATATCCTTCAAACTGAAGAAGGTTACAGGGCTTTCTCTTTGTCGGTACAAAATTTAAAGAGCGTTCTAGCTTACTGTAGAGATGTAATTTCTGAAAATAAAAATCAACCTTAGTGAAAAATAACTATGCAATAGAATTGTTTGTGCACCAGAATATAGACTTATACTCCATTTGTATGTTGTTCCCAAATAAGTGCAACAAATATTTATTTGAATCACGTGCAGTAGTCCCTCACTACTTTGCGGTTCGACTTTCGCAGACTCGCTCTTTCACGGTTTTTCAACAATTGTCAACTTTAATATTACTCATGTGATTGGGATGATACGAAATAAAAAGTTGACAGGAAAAAAAAACTTTGGACAGGCGCTGCCATTTTGTAGTTTTCTGTCAGTAAGCCTACACTGCAAAGGCAGTCAAAGAACCACACTACCCAGAAGTCAACAGTGCTTCCGACCACGGCTTTCTGCAGAAATGGAGGGAAAGTCTTGATCCGATCCGAACCGGACTAAAAAGTTTGGCCCTTATTCATAGTGACTTTGGCGCTCAGTGGATGGAGAGAGCCATACGGAACCGACCGGGAATTGAACCAGGACTACTTCCAGCCTCATCGGTCAATCTGAGTGCTGCTTGCCGGCACATAAAGCCTCTCAAAAGTGTCTTGGTGCTCAACCACTGCAGAGAGCCGATCAGAACCCGACCAGAACGGGAGCAAGACTGGCAAGTACCCATATAAAATTTTGCAGTAGCTACTGTACAGTACATAAACGCACGTTGTTAAAATTACGAACCGGTAGGTTTAAGAGTTTAGAACATTGCAAGAGTGTGGGAAGGATTTATAAATCCTTAAACTATATATAAACACAAAAATAAATACAGAGTTCCTACTTCGCAGTTTTTCATCTATTGCGGGGAGGTGTAGAATGTAACCCCCACGATAACCGAGGGACTACTGTAATTACAATTATGGTGTTTTAGCTTAAAATTTGAGAAGAAAAGTACAAATACAAAATAGTCTAAATGTGAATCATAATCTGCCTAAAATCTGTGCTGGTTGCTGCTACTAAGTCATGGGTCAATACTTACTTCTCGGGCAAAGATCCGGTCTCGTACCCGCTGGTACTCTTCTTCTCTCTCTTCAATGGACTTGCTACGCCTCCCGTCCTGCAGTGGCACACGCATCTAATATTTGGGAAGAGATCAAAAAGTCAAGTCTACCAAAAAAATTAATTAAAATAAAAAAAAAAATGATGAAGTGCTAACATATATCATCTTAATATCTCTGATGAATTAAAAAAGTAAAAGTACTAAAAAAGATTCACATTATAAAAGCAGTAGTGTGCCAGAAAGCTAAATATCTGCTTAGAAAACAATTAACCTACCTGATTATCATCTTTGTCCATACTAGCATCATCTCTTTTAAGAATGAATTTCTTTTGAAAGTCCATATTACGCTCATCCTTGATGTGTTCAGAGAACCTTTGCTCTGGGCTGTAGAAACAAAAATTTAATAAAATGTGCTTCAAAAAGCTTCATAAAATTCACACAGTGTTTGGTAAGGGAAAAAAAAGTCAAATTATAATATTTAAAAGCTGTTTAACATTCAGTTCACAACAAGACATTGATCAATCAAATCTTTCCAGAGTTTTGTTATGTTATTTTTCTTGACATCTTCATTATTAGGCCCGAGCAGCTAAGCGCTGCGAAGGCCTCTTGTAATTGTAGTGTTTATTATTATTATTTTATTTTTTTATTCTTCTGTCAAATGAAATGGCCTTTTGGGGGCTTTATCATATACGAAAACTCACCAAATTTGGCGGCCGCATCAGGACTGGTGAAAAATTACATATTTTAGGGGCGTGGCAAAAATTGCAACAGAAACGGCTCAAGAGCGCCCCCTAGAAATTTTCAAACTACCCTCCGCATTGGCCTTAGTTTCACGTAGAATCATGAAATTTGGTACACTTGTCCAGCTCACCAAGATGCACAGAAAACCCTCTGGCACCAATGTTGTACAATAAATGGTAAGGCGGCCATTTTGGAATGATGACCACTTTGTTTCTATACCAATATCAACTACCTCATACATATACTGTGTACATTAACCCCATATGCTGCTTTGTCACTCTTTACAAATGTCAAATGCCAGAACCTTCATTTATTTTATAGATATACTTTTTATACTTTATACTTTGGGACAGTATTACACTCTATTTCATTTTTGCTGTTGGTGAAACTTTTTATACTACTATGGAAAACTACTATGAAAAAACTCAGGACAGTATTACACTCTATTTCATTTTATGATTATGTTTATTAAATGTTGGTGTTTTGGTGTTGGTGAAACTTTTTATACTTTTTTTACTACTATGAAAAACTACTATGCAAAAAACTCAGGACAGTACTAAACTTTTATTATTTCATTTTATGCTTGTTTATTAATTGTTTAGTGTTTAAATGGTTACTGTTGCACCGAGGGACTGAGAGAGAAATGCAATTTCAATCCTGTGTATGTCCTGTACATATTGCAGTTCTGACAATAAAGTTGACTTTGACATTTTCACCCCTTTTTGGCCGTTTATAGCCTCCGCATTTGAACAAACTGCTCCTAAGCATTTCGCTCAATCAGGTTCAATCTTGGCTGGTTTGTTCATAAGGCATGGGGGACCAAACTTTATCAAAACGGTTCGTTTTCACGCATGCTGAAGGGGCGGGGCCAGACCTCAAAATTGGACATCTCGCCATGAAAAACGAAACGCTTACAGCACCTACACGAAAACTGTCTTATACATCACCCCTTCAGTGATTGACCCACATCCAGTCCCCTGCAATACTGAATGGTCAAATCATGACATCACTTAAGCCACGCCCCCTGACAACAGGAAGTATCAAGTTTTACCTTGGATGGTCCCGATCGGACCCCTGGTACCTAATCAGCCTGACAGTGTGTTCAGTGACCCAAGACATGTTGGTGTAACAAGCTTTCCAACACTGACCGTTTTGGGTGGAGCATGTGGGCGTGGCAACGTGGCGAAGTAAGACGTAACGCCGTCGCCATACGTTTGGTTCTAAAATCCACAGATTTGATCCGAGGAGTACCAAAATCAGTATGATCGATCATTGCCCACCCCTTGAACAGGAGTTTATGCTAATTAGCCAATAGGCTCCATAGCGCCCCCTAGAATATTAAAAAACATCAGCCCCAAACCATTTTTGGACCGATTATTCTGAAACTTGGTGAACATCTGTATCTTCTCAGGACCTACAAAAAAGTCTCTTGGCGCACTGGTCCAAAACCAACAGGAAGTCGGCCATTTTGGGTCAAAGGGTCATTTTTGTCAGTTTTTCACTTTTCATTGGTGGTGAATTTCAATGCACTCCTCCTAGGGATTTTGAGCGACTGACTTCACCCTTGGTTAATATGCACTTAAGTTGTGGGGGAGTGAAAATTTATCAAAAACTTGCATTTTCATATATGCTGAAGGGGCGTGGCCATGCCACAAAGTTTGGCTTATAATGAATTTCAAAACGCTACAACTTTCACAATGAAAAACAGAATTGCACAAAACTTGGCATGAGTGGTCCACATCAGATGCCCAACAATCCTCTGTGGTCAAGTTGTGACGTCACCGAAGCCCCGCCCCCTCAGAAAAGGAAGTCACTTTTTTGTCTTGGAGAGCTCCCTTTCTGACAGCCTTGAACTAATCAGGATGATCCTGTGTTAGAAGACATGTAACAAGTTGGTCTGACTTGCTTTAAAGCACAAACCGTTTTTACTGGAGGATGTGGGTGTGGCGACGTGGCAAAGTCAGACGTAACGCCGTCACCATACGTTTGGTCCTAAAATCAACAGATTTGATCAGATGAGTACCAAAATCAGTATAATCGATCATTGCCCACCCCTTGAACAGCAGTTCATGCTAATTAGCCAGTAGGCTCCACAGCGCCCCCTAGAATATTTAAAAACATCAGCTCCAAGCCATTTTTGGACAGATTATTCTGAAACTCCGTGAACGTCTGTATCTTCTCAGGACCTACAAAAAAGTCTCTTGGCGCACTGGTCCAAAACCAATAGGAAGTCGGCCATTTTGGGTCAAAGTGTCATTTTTGGCTGTTTTTCACTTTTCATTGGTGGTGAATTTTAATGCACTCTTCCTAGGGATTTTGAACGACTGACTTCAACCTTGGTTAATTAGGTGAGACGGACATTTTGAATCAAACAAGCAAATTAGGTGAGGTGGCCATTTTGAATTAAACAAGCAAATTAGATGAGGCAGCCATTTTGAATTAAACAAGCTAATTAGGTTAGGCAACCATTTTGATTCTACAAGCCAATTAGGTGAGACGGCCATTCGGAATTAAACAAGCTAATTAGGTGAGGCGGCCATTTTGAATTAAACAAGTTCATTAGATGAGGCGGCCATTTTGAATTAAACAAGCTAAGTAGGTGAGGCGGCCATTTTGAATTAAACAAGTTCATTAGGTGAGGCGGCCATTTTGAATTAAACAAGCTAAGTAGGTGAGGTGGCCATTTTGAATTAAACAAGTTCATTAGGTGAGACGGCCATTTTGAATTAAACAAGCTAATTAGGTGAGGTGGCCATTTTGAATTAAACAAGCTAATTAGGTGAGGCAACCATTTTTAATTAAATAACCTAATTAGGTGAGGTGGCCATTTTGAATTAAATAAGCTAATTAGGTGAGGTGGCCATTTTGAATCAAACAAGCTAATTAGGTGAGGCGAACATTTTGAATCAAACAAGCTACAGGTAGTCCCCGACTTACGAGCGCTCTGACCTACGAGGTTCCGGACTTACGAGCTGGCGAATTTTTGGAAAAAACGCAAAAAATACAGAGTTTTTCTGTGTTTTTTCACCACAGTTCGTTAGCTAAACATGTGGACACACGTTTCCGATCATTTTTATGCACTCGTAAGCAGTTTTTCGATGAAAAACGAGTGTTTGTAGTCGCGCTAGCAAAACCGTTCCAACTTACGAGCGAAATTCCGGACTTACGAGACACGTGGCGGCCGTTCCGAATTACGAGATTTCCGTGTTACGAGCAACTCGTTGTAACGGAACTCGCTCGTAAGTCGGGGACTACCTGTAATTAGGTGATGCTACCATTTTGAACTAAAGAAACTAATTAGGTGAGGTTGCCATTTTGAATTAAACAAGCAAATTAGGTGAGGCTGTCATTTTGAAATAATCAAGCTAATTAGGTGAAACAGCCATTTTGAATCAAACAAGCTAATAAGGTGAGACGGCCATTTTGAATCAAGCAAGCTAATTAGGTGAGGAAACCATTTTGAATTAAACAAGCTAATTAGGTGAGGTGGCCATTTTGAATTAAACAAGCCAATTAGGTGAGACGGCCATTTTGAATTAAACAAGCTAATTAAGTGAGCCAGCCATTTTGAATTAAACAAGCTAATTAGGTGAGATGGCCATTTTGAATCAAACAAGCAAATTAGGTGAGGCAACCATTTTGAATCAAACAAGCTAATTAGGTGAGGCGGCCATTTTGAATTTAACAAGCTAAGTAGGTGAGACTGCCATTTTGAATTAAACAAGCTCATTAGGTGAGGCGGCCATTTTGAATTAAACAAGCTAATTAGGTGAGGTGGCCATTTTGAATTAAACAAGCTAATTAGGTGAGATGGCCATTTTGAATTAAATAACCTAATTAGGTGAGGAAGCCATTTTGAATTAAACAAGCTAATTAGGTGAGATGGCCATTTTGAATTAAACAAGCTAATTAGGTGAGGCTGACATTTTGATTCAAACAAGCTAATTAGGTGATGCTACCATTTTGAACTAAAGAAACTAATTAGGTGAGGCGGCCATTTTGAATTAAACAAGCTAATTAGGTGAGGTTGCCATTTTGAAATACCGTATTCGTCGGTGTATAATACGCTCCGGTGTATAATACGCTTTGTCATATTTTTGTAAATCAATCAGAAAAACCCTTAGATAATACGCTTCGGTGTATAATACGCACTGCCGTGACAGTCTTTTTTATGGCCACTAGATGGCGCCAAACCCATTGAAACTGTAGTGATACAACCGTGACCTCAGAAACACTTCTCTGATCGCTCTCAGTAATGAACTTTTTGGGAGTTATTCCTGAAGGGACAGTAATACTTTTATTACTTTTAATTTGAATCAAACATTACAAATTGTCAGAAAGATAAAGTGTTAGTTTCAGATGTCAGCATTTTATGATAAAAACTGATCTTAACACTACACACAACACTGTTAACCTGTTGGTTTGGTTAAAACAACGTCATTAAAGCGTCACATATGGGACCTATGTTAATGATAATAGCAAAAACAGATATTATTCATCTGATTATTAATTAGGACAAAAACAAAAGTCTCTTCTGAGGAGATTGTCCTGAGCTCAAACTAAAATGAGATAAACAGTGTCACTGAATCTTCACTGCAGGTTTGAGAAGAGAAATCCTTCATGAATAACATTTTGGAATAACATTTGCTATTCAGCATGAATTTAAACAGTTTGAATAAACAGACTACAGGGCGCATTAGCGCCCATAGCGGCCGAAACTGGTACTGCACCATTTTTGGCCAAAATGAAAAACGGCGAATCAGAGCTAAAAATGGGTCTAAAAATATGGGAAAAAATCCATAGATAATACGCTTCGGTGTATAATACGCAGGTTATTCAAATGAGCAATAAAAGTGCGTATTATACACCGGAGAATACGGTAATCAAGCTAATTAGGTAAGGTGACCATTTTGAATTAAACAAGCTAATTAGATGAGGTTGCCATTTTGAATTAAACAAGCTAATTAGGTGAAACTGCCATTTTGAATCAAACAAGCTAATAAGGTGAGACGGCCATTTTGAATCAAACAAACTAATTAGGTGAGGCAACTATTTTGAATTAAACAAGCTAATTAGGTGAGGTGGCCATTTTGAATTAAACAAGCTAATTGGGTGAGGCGGCCATTTTGAATTAAACAAGCTAATTAGGTGAGCCAGCCATTTTGAATTAAACAAGCTAATTAAGTGAGATGGCCATTTTGAATCAATCAAGCAAATTAGGTGAGGCAACCATTTTGAATCAAACAAGCTAATTAGGTGAGGTGGCCATTTTGAATTAAACAAGAGGTGGCCATTTTGAATTAAAGAAGCTAGTTAGGTGAGGTGGCCATTTTGAATTAAAAAAGCTAATTAGGTAGGTGAGGTGGCCATTTTGAATTAAACAAGGTATTTAGGTGAAGTGGCCATTTTGAATTAAAAATGCTAATTAGGTAAGGTGGCCATTTTGAATTAAACAAGCTAATTAGGTGAGGCGACCATTTTGAATCAAACAAGCTAATTAGGTGAGATGGCCATTTTGAATTAAACAAGCCAATTAGGTGAGACAACCATTTTGAACTAAACAAGCAAATTAGGTGAGGCGGCCATTTTGAATTAAACAGGCTAATTAGGTGAGGTGGCCATTTTGAATTAATCAAGCTAATTAGGTGAGTCAGCCATTTTGAATTAATCAAGCTAATTAGGTGAGGCGCCCCCTACATTATTCAAACTGTTACATCTAAGTGCTCGATCATCCGATTTGTTCCACATTTACTGTGTGTCATCTGTCAGCACTTCTAAACACATATGTATTGTTGTTATTCGCTAACTATTTCTGGCAAAAGGGATGGACACGAGAACGTTCAAGGTGACGACGGATCGGACGAGCTGGAGCTCTCGCGGTCACCACAACAAGGTCGGAGCGGCGCTAAGCTGCGAGGGCCTTAACGTCGCTTGCGGCTTTAATTCTAAATTGTATCCTTCAACTAATATGAAAATACCTTAAAATAAAAAAAATAGTTAAAAAGCAAGTTTGTAAGGCATTTAAACCAATCCTAACCAAGATGTTGAAGAACTAATGATAAAATTAATCACTTCATTACTGAAATTACACAATGAGATTGAGTTTTTGTTGAGTTAAATGCTACTGATGTGTCAAACCTTGTGCTTTTATTTTAGTTCAATATTTACATACAGTCTATCCTAATGTATTTTAGTGTTACAGCCAACCCCCGACTCCACCGACCTACGGCCGCCCGGACCTACGAACGTATCATATTTAATAATTTAATATAAAATATTTAAAAAATAAAAATTAAAAAATAAATAAAAAATTTTTGTGTTTAAATGTTATTAATTTCATGTGTACAGCACTTTGTTGCAGCTGTGGTTGTTTTAAAGGCTTTATAAATAATATTTTTTAATAAAAATAGTCTTTTTTTTAATGATTGCGCAACTTCCGGTCCGACAGGAAATGCCTGGCAGCCATTTTAGGACTCCCGCGGTCCTCCCGGCAGCCCCATGTGAGGACTGTGTGTGTTCCAGGATTGCCTCATATGGATAAATTACTATCTGGAATCGCTCTGTGAGCTCTGTGGACGTCTCAGGCTGGAGCAGCAGCTGCAGATTGATCGCCGATCGCGCCGCACCGCCGCTCCAACACCAGCTCATGGCCTGGCTAGCAGAAGCTAACACAGGCCTCGAGCAGCTGCCGTGGTTCGCTCGCCGGCCGCCGCGCTGCTCGGCCCGACAACATCAACGCATGGCAACCTAAGATGTCGGCTTTGACCATCTCAAAGTAAGAAATTATATTTTTATTTATTCTGTAAATGTGAATAGCAATGTTTAACATTACAGTACACTACTGTACATGCTGTACAGTTACAGTACTGGTGTTTATGGATGAATGTGTGGTGTAATGTGTTAGCTAAGTGTTTGTAAATAAAGTTCTGTGCATGTTTATGGCCCAGTATGTCAGTCTCATGCGGTTAAATGTGTGCGCGGCGGTCCGTTAGCGGTATTTCCGCGACCTACGAACGGAATAAGGACCTACGAACGGGACGCTATTTTCACCCCCTAGCTACGGCAGAATCGAGCTGCGAACGGTTCTTAGGTCCCAAACTCGTTCGTAGGTCGGGGGTTTCCTGTACTTTTATATCTACACTACTGCTGATACATATACGTACAGTACAGTACAGTATTCTCTGACTAGCCTTATCTAAGGATGCCAAATGTGCCTTATGTGCCTTACTGCATATGCCACTTTGCCTCTATACCAACATCAACTACCTCATACATATACTGTGTACATTAACTTATATGCTGCTGTGCCACTCTTTGCAAATGTCAATGCTAGAACCTTCAGTTTATTTTATAGATATACTTTTTATACTTTTTATACTACTATGAAAAAACTCAGGACAGTATTACACTTTTATTATTTCATTTTATGCTTATGTTCATTGGGTGTTTGGTGTTTTAGGGGTGTTTGGTGTTTCAGTGTTGGTGTAAATTTTCATACTTTTATACTACTATGAAAAAACTCAGGACAGTGTTACACTTTTACTATTTTATGCTTATGTTTATTAAATGTTTTAGTGTTTAGTGTTTAGATGGTTACTGTTGCACCGAGGGACTGAGAGAAACGCAATTTCAATCCTGTGTATGTCCTGTACATATTGCAGTTCTGACAATAAAGTTGACTTTGACTTTGACTTTGAAGAGAGTAACTTTCCATCATGAAACATTTCTTTTTTTTATCTCTTAATTTTTCTTTGTGTAATATTGAAAATAAATGTTAACTGGCAGTAATCTAAACACTGTTGTTTGTTTTTGAGCGCTCAGATTTGCCCACTTTGTATATTTTAATTTTATCCCAACTAATTTGCCAACTTGTTGGCCAACAGCTGCTGAAACTGCATAGATGAATAACTCTGTCATAACTGTGAAATGACTCACCTTTCTATTTGTGACAGGAACTTTGTCTCAAAGATGCCTCTGGTCTTCAGTGTCTCTGAGATTTGTCCCCGGAAGAGGAAACCACGCTTGGTGAGATCGATTAAAATCTGCCGGACAATTTCACCCAGGTACATTCCACTGCACATCTTCTCATATCTGAGGTGTACAACATACAAAATCTGATTAATCCATTCATCCATTATCTTTACCCACTTTTCCTTTTTGGGTTGTGGGTTTCACTGTGCAAGAGGCCGGGGACACCGGCCGCAAGTTCATCACAGGAAATCAGATTCATAGTGAGCAAATACAGTATACTTTTATGAATCTGTCTAAAATGAAAAATGACAAGAATTTGAGCAGAATTAATTTGCTTCTTAAATGAAAAACATTGCACTCTTGACCTTTGTTTGCCTTCGTTGAGTGAGTTCTCATCTACTGCCTGATCGTAAATCGTCCTGATGTCATCCAGACAGCCATTATCTCCAAAGGCGCCCCACTCCATATTCACACACATACGGCCCTCATTTCCCGGCACTATCTCAATATTTTTTGTCTCTTCCATGTAGCAGGCGTTACTTCCTGTGCCTGTTAAGAAACATAGCAACAGCTGGTAAATCGCAGGAAAAATTAAAACAATTATAACTATACCCTGATGCATGCTCAATAATCCAGGTAGAAAAATCCAAAAAAGCTAAGTCTGGTCCTCTGGACATTCAAAAAAAACAAAACAAAAACAAAGCAAAAAAACAAACAAACTGTAGGATGTTGGATGGCCCAGCACAGAAGATCAACATCATCAGGTCAGGACTCTGTGGTCTACACTCATCTCCAGGCCAGCGGTCACTCTTTCAGGGATGAAGATGTTCACATCCTTGATAGAGAGGAACGATGGTTTGAGAGAGGAGTAAAGGAGGCCATCTTTGTGAAAAGAAACCGTCCATCATTAAACAGAGGTGGAGGCCTCCGGGTTCAACTGTCCCCCACTTACAATGCTGTTATTGCTAGTATCACTCAGCCCTCTGTGAATAGCAAACAACCATCAGGGTGTTAACGATCCATCGTCAGGCTGATGGTCCTCCTTGATCATGTGAGCAGCTGGTTTCGGCTGTCATCAGCCAACTGGTTGATCCACTGTGGGAGGGTGCTATTTATAAGACTGAGCTGAACTCAGCTTCTCAGACTGAGGAAGTCTTTCGGACGAAAGACGAAACGTTTCTACAGTTTTTTTTTGCTTTGTTTTGTTTTGTTTTTTGAATGTCCAGAGGACCAGACTTAGCTTTTTTGGATTTTTCTATAGTAGTACCGGTAGTAGTTTTTATTTGTGGGCACCTTTGTGAACGTTGAAACATCTTAAGAAATACTTAAAGCTGCTGTATGTAACTTTTCTAAAAATATATTTTTAACATATTTCTTCACTCTGTCACTATCTCCTGACAGACTGATGTTAGACAGGTAATCTCTGAAAAAAACTATATTCCCCTGGCTTCTCCCTGTGGTACTACAAGCATTTCTAAAAACCCACAGTGACCCGCCGTTAACCAGCCAATAAAAACAGAGTTTGGTTCATGAACGAGCTTCTTACGCCCATCCCCCGCCTGTCCCAACCCCGCCTGGCCAGTCACGAGACAGGCCATGCTGTGGAGGAGGAGCTAAGGAGGGTGAGTTGCAGGTCAGCCGAGAGCAAGGGGGAGGGACCAGAAAGGTGTCTCTGTTCAAAATTTTTCTAAGTTCCAGCGTGTTCCAAAAACTACATACTGCAGCTTTAACTATGTAGTTTTTGCTTTACAAATATATATTGAATAACTCTTTCCTTAAAGTCCTATAATTTGAGATTAAAACAAACATTTACCGGTAATCTTTAAAATAGTAGGTGTCTCATTTACCTGCAATCAGTCCAACTTCACAAGTGGGTTCCTCATATGCACAGGTCATCATTGTTCCCACCGTGTCATTCACTATGGCCACCACATCCAGTTCAAACTCCTAAAATACACCCAGAAATGGTCTCTTAGAAAAGGACAGTGAAATTAAACATGTTTCAATAAAACACAGCTGAAGTCTGAAGATTAAAGACAACTTGGCTAAATAAATGTGAACTCATTCTTTACAGAATAACTATTTGCTTTAATTTAATGTTTGTTTCTTGGTTGCATATTGGGTCATATATTTACTGCATGATGTTGTGGTGTTTAAGAGGCGAAGAAGAGAGTCCAGGCAGAATGGAGGGTTTGGAGAAAAGTTTCAAAACTGATTTGTGACTGAGGCAGCAAAGGTCAAAGGGAAGTTTTACAAAAAAGTAGTGAGACCAGCTATGTTGTATGGTATGGAGACAGTGGCATGACTCAAATATGGGAAGCAGAACTGGAAGTGGCAAGGACGGATAAGATTAGGAATGAGGTAATCAAAGGTACAGCACAGGTTGAACACCTGGGAGATTAAGGTTTTTTTCTTCTTCTTCTTTCGGCTTCTCCCTTTGTCGGGTCACCACAGCGAACTAAGCCTCACGAAGACTTGGCAATTGTTTTTACGCCGGATGCCCTTCCTGACACAACTACAGACCACTGAGCTACCACAGCCCTCTGTGTGGAGCAGAGAGCTGATATCTAGGGTGCCCGGGGAAGCAGATGGTGTGGGTTAAGGGCCTTGCTCAATGACCCAGAGTGGGGCAAATGAGGGTGGAAACAGGTGTGACTGCTTCACTTATCCCACCCAAATTTTTGATGTAGGTACTGGGGCTTGAACCGGCGATATTCCGCTCACAAACTCACCTTCTCTAATCTCTGTGCCACCACTCCCACCGGAGAGAGAAAGTAACTATTTGAAAAGGTTTATTGATGAGGCTTTAGTTTTGTCAATACTAAGCATGTTCAAAAAAAGAGTAAGAAGCATATAGATGTACTTATTTAATCCCATCCCTTTTCAATGTTAAAATATAATTACTGTACATCACAATAAACTATAATTACTGTACATCACAATAAACATGACCTAACAATATGATCTATATACAAACTTTTTTTTAAACCAAATACATGTACTGCTTTTTTATATCTGGATTCATCAAGCATTCACAATATTGTTTTACTTTTTCTCTTTATCGCTACTATCGTTCTTCTGTAAATTTTTGGTACCTAACACGTTCCGCAATTTTTGTGCTATCTCAGCATTTCATCCATCCATCCATTCTCTTCCGCTTATCCGGGGTCGAGTCACAGGGGTAGTAGCCTAAGTAGGGAGGCCCAGACTTCCCTCTCCCCAGCCACTTGGGCCATCTCCTCCGGGGGGATCCCAAGGCGTTCCCAGGCCATCCGAGAAACATAGTCCCTCCAGCGTGTCCTAGGTCTTCCTCTGGATCTCCTCCCGGTGGGACGTGCTCGGAACACCTCACCAGGGAGGCGTCCAGGAGGCATCCTAACCAGATGCCCGAGCCACCTCAACTGGCTCCTCTCGATGTGGAGAAGCAGCGGCTCTACTCTGACTCCCTCCCGGATGACTGAGCTTCTCACCCTATCTCTTAAGGGAGAGTCCAGACACCGTGCGGAGAAAACTCATTTCGGCCGCCTGTATCAGAGATCTCGTTCTTTCGGTCACAACCCAAAGCTCATGACCATAGATAATGGTGTGGTCACACCGAACAGCTTTTCAACCTCCAAAAAGCTCGTCACGCACGCAAGTGGACGCACTTTGTGTCCAGACCAAAAAGCCAGAACGCGAAACAGCTGCGAAACTGCTGCGGGGTGTGTGGGAGGAGCTTACCGGTATACCAAGTCGTCACTGCACTCCGCGAGGCGAGGAGCTTTTTATTTCTGTCTCAGTAGAGCAGACTTGACTGGTCGTGAAGGAATTGTCGCGAACACACAGCTACAATGAGTTTCTCTTCCATAGTCCATGACTCCGCGGGTTTTTTCTGTGTCCCACAAACAATACGTCACATGCGCAATCGTTTCCGCGTCACTGGTTTCCGCGTCACATAGGGACTCTCCCCCTGACCCCCTCTCTTCTCCCCCGACTCTCCCTGATTGGTTGACACACCAACCAATCAGGTAGAGTTGAGCGGCGTTTGAAAGTTTGAACCGCGAAATCTTCAGCATGTTGAATGCGCGGTTTGGAGGCTGAAGCCGGTTCACGTGCACGGAAAAACGCTTCCCAGCACGCTCAACACGCACGCGACGTGACGCCCGACGCCAAGACGCGGCTGGAAGCGCGTCCACCATTGATTTTACATGTAAACTGGACGCTCCTGCTGCTGAAAAGCTGTTCGGTGTGATCATAGCATAAGGGTAGGAATGTAGATCGATGGGTAAATTGAGAGCTTTGCCTTTTGACTCAGCTCTCTCTTCACCACGACAGAGACAGTTTCATTGCTGACACTGCACCTATCCACCTATCGATCGCACGCTCCATTTTTCCCTCATTCGTGAACAAAACCTGAGATACTTAAACTCCACCACTTGGGCCAGGACCCCCTCCCCGACCCGGAAAGGACACTCTACCCTTTTCCGGCTCAAGACCATGGCCTCGACCCGCAAAGGGCACTCTACCCTTTTCCGGCTCAAGACCATGGCCTCGGATTTGGAGGAGCTGATCCTCATCCCGGCCGCGTCAAACTCGGCTGCAAACCGTTCCTGCGAAAGCTGTAGATCACGACCCGATGAAGCCAACAGGACCACATAATCTGAAAAAAACAGGATCCCCTCAACACCTTGGTTGCGCTTAGAAATTCTGTCCATAAAAGTTATGAACATAATCGGTGACAAAGGGCAATCTTGGCGGAGTCCAACTCTCACTGGGAACGAGTCCAACTTACCACCGGCAATGTGGACCAAGCTCTTATACCGGTCGTACAGGGACCTAACAGCCTGTATCAAAAAGCCTGGTACCCCATACTCCCGGAGTACCCTCCACAGGGCTCCCTGAGGGATGCGGTCGAACACCTTCTCCAAGTCCACAAAGTACATGTAGACTGGTTGGGCAAACTCCCACACACCCTCCAGGACCTTGCTGAGGGTGTAGAGCTAGTCCAGTGTTTCACGACCAGGACGAAAACAGCACTGCTCCTCTTGAATCCGAGGTTCAACTATCCGACGGACCCTCCTCTCCAGAACCCCTGAATAGACCTTACCAGGGAGGCTTAAGAGTATGATCCCCTGTAGTTGGAACATACTCTACAGTCCCCCTTTTTGAAAAGGGGGACCACCACCCCAGTCTGCCAATCCAGGGAAACTGCCCCGATGTCCACGCAATATTGCAGAGTCGTGTAAGCCAACACAACCCCACAACATCCACAGCCTTAAGGAACTCCGGGTGAATCTCATCCATCCCCGGGGCCTTACCACCGAGGAGCTTTTAAACCACCTTGGTGCTCTCATCACCAGAGATTGGAGAGCCCAACCCAAAGTTCCCAGACTCCGATTCCTCAGTGAAAGACATGCCAGTGGGATTGAGGAGGTCTTTGAAGTATTCTGCCTACCGACCCACGACATCCCAAGTTGAGGTCAGTAGCACACCACCCCCACTATAGATAGTGTCGGTGGCGTACAGCTTTTACCCCCTGAGATGCCAGACGGTGGACCAGAATCGCCTCGAAGACATACGGAAGTCGTTCTCCATGGCCTCTCCGAACTCCCCCCACGTCCGAGTTTTTGCCTCAGTGACTACCCGAGCTGCATGCCACTTGGGCTGCCGGTACCCATCAGCTGCTTCCGGGGTCCCATAGGCCAAAAAGTTTTGATAGGATTCCTTCTTCAGCCTGACAGCATCCCTCACCGCCGGTGTCTACCACCGGGTTCGAGATTTACCACCACAACAGGCACCGAAAACCTTGCGACCGCAGCTCCGATAAGCCGCCTCGACAACATGGCCCACTCGGACTCAATGTCCCCTACCTCCCCCTTAAACGTGTTTGAAGCTCTCCCGGAGATGGGAGTTAAAGCTTTGTCTCACGGGAGACTGTGCCAGATGTTCCCAGCAGACCCTCACAATACATTTGGGCCTGCCAGGTCTTACCGGCACCCTCCCTTTCCATCGGAGCCAACTCACCACCAGGTAATGGTCAGTGGGACAGCTCCGTCCTTCTCGTCACCCGAGTGTCCAAGACATGTGGCCGCAGATCAGATGAGACAACAGCAAAGTTGATCATTGAACTGCGGCCTAGGGTATCCTGGTGCCAAGAGCACATATGGACACCCTTATGCTTGAACATGGTGCTCGTTATGGACAATCCATGACGAGCACAGAAGTCCAATAACAGAATACCACTCTGGTTCAGATCAGGGAGGCCATTCCTCCCAACCACACCCCTCCAGGTCTCACTGTCATTCCCCACATGAGCGTTGAAGTCCCCCAGTAGAACAAGGAAGTCCCCAGGAGGTGCACTCTCCAGTACCCCTTCCAAGGACTCCAAAAAGGGTGGGTAATCTGAGCTGCTGTTTGGCGCATAAGCACAAACAACAGTCAGAGCCCATCCCCGGGGCCTTACCACCCACATAGGTGGAGGGAGGCTACCCTTTTGTTCACCGGGGTGAACCCCAACGTACAGGCACCAAGATGGGGGGCAACAAGTATGCCCACTCCTGCTCAGCGTTTCTCACCAGGGGCAACTCCAGAGTGGAAGAGTGTCCAACCTCTCTCAAGGAAACTGGTTCCAGAGCAAGAGCCATGCGTTGAGGTGAGTCTGATTATTTCTAGCCGGAACCTCTCAACCTCACACACCAGCTCAGGCTCTTACCCCACCAGAGAGATGACATTCCACATCCCAATAGCCAGCTTCTGTAGCCGAGGATCAGACCGCCAGGGTCCCCGCCCTCGGCCACCACCCATCCCACATTGCATCTGACCCCTTTGGCCCTTCCCATAGGTGGTGAGCCCATGGGAAGGGGGACCCACGTCTCCTCTTCAGGCTGGGTCTGGCCAGGCTCCATGGGTAAAAGCCCAGCCACCAGGCATTCGCCAACATGCCCCACCTCCAAGCCCTGCTCCATAGTCGGGTTCCGGTGACCCATGTCCAGGTGAGGAAACATTGATTCCATTAGTTGTACTCATCATTGGGGTCTTTCGGCTGCACTTTGTCTTGTCCCTCACCCAGGACCTGTCTGCCTTGAGTGACCCTACTTTCTCTTTATCGCTACAATCGTTCTTCTGTACATTTTTGGTACCTAACACATTCTGCAATTTTTGTGCTATTTCAACAATTCATATTCAACACAATTGATCAAATTTTCTCACAAGAAGACAGGGTGAAGGAGAGCCCTCTTCTCAGAAGCATACGTAGTTGGATTATGATAACTGGATTCTGCTGTTTTGAGTTGGTGGAAATCTGGGTTGTCAACAAATTCAGAAACTTCAGCAGCTGTTAAGCTGTCTGGAATGTGTGTGTTGAGCGTGGCAACACTCAGACTGTGTGCAAACTATCTTTGCGCCTGTATCTGTTATAAATAATAATAGACACTGCAAAATGTCACATCATGCTGATGCTGATCTGTTTCTTGTTGCTGCGTTCATCTGTGACCATCTGCTCATGTTCGTGCTGCTGTTTATAATGATGTTTTTCTACTACATTAGGGCTTAGTGTATTACTAGCTGATGTCTCTCTTAGTTAATCCTAGATGTTATTATTGTTTTTCTCTTGCATTTGTTGTTGGATGTAACTGGGACCCTGTGTACATAATCTCGTTTTCAACACATGTACTACATGCGGTGCAAATGACAATAAATTCTCTCTGACTCTGACTCTATCAGAGCTGAGCATGCAGGACTGTGGGACTTTGTGGCAGTGTTCATGGATGGTTGTAAGGAAAAGATCTTGGAGAAGTTGTAAGCCCGACTTGGGTGTAAGAAATCACAATTTGCCTGTTAGGAGTTGCCATGAGATGTACTAGCAAGAATGTGAATGTGAATGCTGTTGGTCTACTATAGCTTTATGCTTGCTTTGTCCAGTTTTTTTTTGCCAACATTTCATCACTTTTAGCCAACATTTTTATGCTTTTTGATAGTAGCTAGTGCTACTGTATTTCGATTCTTCTACCTCTAAAATATATTTTTCTAGCTTTTTTTTACTAGCATTTGCTAATTCTAGAACTAAGCTAGCTCTTTCATGCTTTCTACTAATGTTTTGCTACTTTTGGCTCTAATCTAGCATTTTGTTTTTTTTGCTTAGGTTTAGCTTCTTTTGGCTGTTAGCTAGGTTTTTTCTTCAGCTTTTTTTGCTAGCATTTTGCTACTTCTGACAATAAGCTAGCTTTTTCTTCCCGTCTTGTTAGTGTTTTACACCTTAGCTAGCATTATTTCCCTTGCTGTTTGCTTATGTTTACGCAAATCATTAAACTATTTTTGCTTAATTTTCATATTAAAAAAGTATTAACATTCCAGAGTTTGAGAATTTACAGCTTGGTTTCAGCTTCTTCAGAAGCTTTCTTCTAAATTGTTCAGCAATAAGCATTCACACTGCATTTTCACAAGAAATGCAAATTTTTCTAATTAACATTACAGTAGTTCAGAGTAGACAGCTTTCAAATGTGAATAACCCTCATAAACTTTATTGTTCTCCTTAATTATAAAACAACTGAATAGAACCAGGAAAGTTATTGTTTGCAACATAATAAATAAACTCTTTTGTGTATATATACCCAACAAACTGTATATACAGAACAGTAATTTCTGGTGATCATTACTGAGACGTTTCCAAACCTTGATTGGAGTTGGTAATTTAAAATGATTTGGAAGGAGCACACATCTCTATATAAGGCCTCTAAGCTGAAAAAAAAAAAAAAAAAAGTCAAAGTCAACTTTATTGTCAAAACTGCAATATGTACAGGACATACACAGGATTGAAATTGCATTTCTCTCTGTCCCTCGGTGCAACAGTAAACATTTAAACACTAAAACACTAAAACATTTAATAAACATAAGCATAAAATGAAATAATAAAAGTGTAATACTGTCCTGAGTTTTTGCATAGTAGTTTTTGCATAGTAGTAGTATGAAAGTATGAAAAGTTACACCAACACTAAAACACTAAACATTTAATAAACATAAGCATAAAATGAAATAACAAAAGTGTAATACTGTCCTGAGTTTTTTGCATAGTAGTATAAAAGTGTAAAAAGTATATCTATAAAATAAAATGAAAGTTCTGGCATTGACATTTGTAATAGAGTGACAAAGCAGCATATGAAGTTTATGTACACAGTATATGTATGAGGTAGTTGATATTGGTATAGAGGTAAAGTGGCATATGCAATAAGGCTAGTAAAAAAAATATATATATCAGCAGTAGTGTAGATATAAAAAGTAGTGTAAATGTAAACAGTAGTAATAAATGTAAACAGTAGTATTGAATGAAAACAGTAGTAATAAATGTAAACAGTGAATGTAAACAGTAGTATGACTATAGGCAGTAATGTAATGCAAACATTAGTGCGAATATAAGAAGTAGTGCAAACTGAATGAGCACATGACCGTGAGTTGAGTGAATAACCCGTTTTGATGACACAGAGTCCAGTGTTAAAATCTTTGTGTTGTGTGGTAATGTGTGAAAGTTTTTTGTGATTAAGGCAGTACAAGTGGGAGGGAGGGCAGAGCAGGCAGAGAGTTAAGCATCCTGACTGCCTGATGAACAGAGCTGTCATTTAGTCTGCTGGTTCGAGCCTGGAGACTCCTCAGTCTCCTCCCTGAAGGCAACAGGCTGAAGCAGCTGTGTAGTGGGTGTGTGGGATCACCTGCCATGCAGAGAGCTTTCCGAGTGAGGCGGTTGCTGTGTAAGTCCTGCAGTGAGGGGAAGGAGGTGCCGACAATCTTCTCAGCTGCTCTCACGATGCGCTGGAGGCTCTTGCGGCAGGATGCAGTACATGCACCAAACCACACAGTGATGCAGCTGGTCAGGACACTTTCTATGGCACCTCTGTAGAAGGTGCACATGATGGGGGTTGAAGCTCCAGCCCTTTTCAGCTTGCGGAGAAAGTAGAGGCGCTGGTGAGCCTTCTTGACCAGTGATGCAGTGTTCCTGCTCCAGGACAGGTCCTCTGAGACGTGCACTCCCAGGAACTTGGTGCTGTCCACTCTCTCCACTGTGGTGCTGTTGATGGTCAGAGGGGCATGTTGGGCATCCCTCTTCCTGAAGTCCACAACAATCTCCTTTGTCTTCTCCACGTTGAGAGTGAGATTGTTGTGTCCGCACCACAAGGCCAGGCGGCTCACCTCGTTCCTGTAGTCCGTCTCATCGTTGTTGCTGATGAGACCCACCACTGTTGTGTCGTCCGCAAACTTGATGAAGTGGTTGGAGCTGTATGATGGTGTGCAGTCGTGTGTTAGCAGGGTGAATAGAAGGGGGCTCAGCACACATCCTTGTGGGGCTCCTGTATTCAATGTGATGGTGCTGGATGTGTTATTCCCGACCCGTACTGCCTGTGGTCTCCCGGTCAGGAAGTCTAGCAGCCAGTTACACATTGAGGTGTTCAGCCCCAGACTGTCCAGTTTAAGGATGAGCTGTTGGGGGATGATGGTGTTGAATGCTGAGCTGAAGTCGATGAACAGCATTCTGACATAGGAGTCTTTCGTGTCCAGATGTGTGAGAGCTGTGTGGAGGGCAGAGGAGATGGCATCGTCGGTTGAGCGATTAGGCCGATATGCAAATTGGAAGGGATCCAGGGAGGACAGATGTGATGCTTTTCATGACTAGCCGTTCGAAGCACTTCATCAGGATGGGGGTGAGTGCTACTGGACGATAGTCATTGAGGCAGGAGGGCGTTGCCTTCTTTGGGACAGGGATGATGGTGGTGGCTTTGAAACAGGTGGGGACGATGGCCTGACTCAGTGAGATGTTAAAGATGTCCGTGAAGACCGCTGCGAGTTCTCCTGCACAGTCCTTCAGCACACGACCAGGTATGTTGTCAGGACCAGAAGCTTTCCGGGCGTTGATCTTGATGAATGATCGCCTCACGCTGTCTGAGGACAGCGCCAGCACCTGGTCATCGGGAGAGGGGGTGAGTTTTTGTGCAGGTGTGCTGTTACATGCCTCAAACCGAGCAAAGAAGTCATTCAGTTCATTCAGCGTAGAGGTTGTGCTGTCACAGGTCTGTGGGGATGGTTTGTAGTTTGTGATGGTCTGTATTCCCTGCCACAGACTCCGTGTATCCTTGCTGTCCTTGAAGCGGTGAGCTATTTTCCTGGAATACTGCTTCTTGGCCTTTCTGATGCCCCGGGCCAGGTTGTTTCTGGCTGTCCTCAGGCCCACCTGATCTCCTGCTGTGAAGGCAGCATTCCTGGCTCTCAGGAGTCTGTAAACCTCTGCTGTCAGCCATGGCTTCTGATTTGCCCGAACAGTGATGGTTTTGAGGTTGGTTACATCATCAATGCACTTGGTGATGTATGAACATACAGTGTCTGAGTACTCCTGGAGACATGTGTTGTTGTTTGTGGTAGCAGCTTCTTTGAACATACTCCAATCTGTGGTGTCAAAACAGTCCTGGAGTGCCTCTGAAGACCCCTCTGGCCACACTCGTATCTGCTTGCGAACTGGTTTTGTGACTTTCACCAGTGGTCTGTAAGCTGGCTTTAGCATAACACAGATATGGTCAGAAGCACCGATGTTGGGGAGGGGGAGGGCCTTGTAAGCTGCTTTCATGGTGGTGTAAACTTGGTCCAGTGTATTTCTGCCTCTTGTTGGGAAGTTTATGTTTCTGTATGTTTTTGGAAATACACTCTTTAAATCTGCTTGGTTGAAATCACCAGCCATGATGAGGAAAGCATCAGGGTGGGCTGTTTGCTGCTCACTGATGTGCAGATATAGTTCATTCAGTGCCTCACCTCTAACTTTGCTGTTGGAGCTTGGAGGAATATATACAGCAACGATCATAACAGCTGTAAATTCCCTCGGTAAATAGAACGGTCTGCATTTAAATATGAACCAAAGTCAAGTCATGAGGTCAAAAGAACTGCCTGCAGAGCTTCAATACCAGATTGTTGCAAGAAAACCTTTTGGAAAAGGCTACAAAAATCTGCTCAACTAAATGTTCCTTAGAACCTGCTTTAATTAAAAGTCCTGTTTGGAGAAAACCAGGTGCCGCTTGTCATTCAACATTCACACAGTGAAGCATGGTGGTGGCAGCATCATGCTGTTCAACTGCGGGGACTGAGAGTCTGGTCAGGACTCAGGATCTTAGACTGGACCAAATGTTCACTCTTCCAACATGACAACGACCCTGAATAGAACATGACCATACGTCCCTGGAGAGACCTGACAATGGCTCCACCAGCGTTCCCCGACTATCCAGACTGGGTATGAGAGGATTTGCAAAGACAAGCAGTAGAAAAGTCTTCAAACAAGGTGTGCAAAAGCTGTTCCATTAAACTTGAAAGTACTCAACCCTGGAACTGTTGCCAAACCTGCCTCAACTAAGTATGAAGTAAAGGATCTGGATACTTATGGAAATTTGATAGTTTTAGGGTTATTCATTTCAGTAAATTTACATTTCATTGCATTCAGTTTTTATTTAGTCAATATGAGGTACTGAGTGTTGATTATTAATAAAAATTAATGAATTTAAATTCTTGTAGCATCAGATTAAAACGTAACAAAAAGTGAATGACGTTTGAACACTTTCTCAACCCACTTTTATGCTTCAGTTGCCATTCCATTTGTTAACACCCAGCAAAACAAATGCACTAAACAATGTTTTGTTTATTGGAATTCTTCTAGAAAAATCAATCGCATTCCAAAGCTTTTAATATTATTTAGTATTATAGCATAATTTTATCCATCCACAAACTACAAAATAGCAGATAGTTACTATGAGCAAATATAAACTTTCATCAGACCATTTTGAATGTGTTAATTATCAGATGTTCCCTCAGTATTAAAATAAAGTTAGGATCATGTTTATTTATAAATCAACAAAGAATAAATATGTTGACAAAGCTATTAATATTAGACCTGGTTATTTCTTAAAACTCACACTAAGGACAATGCAGTTACTCTCATTCTTAAACTGAGTAGACAGTAAAATAGGCAAAGAGCTGCAACACTTAGAAGCGTTTTCATCTCCAGGTGTCAATACATGCTTTTACAACAAGAACCACACTCTGCTCCAGTCCAGGTCTGTACAGTTTTACCTGTCTGACAGGGATACTCTCGGTTAATACTTACTGGCTCTTCAATCTAAAAGAGTGAAATCAGTTTAGAAACATACAGTATGTGGTGTAGAATATATTGAAGTCTATGGGGCTAAAACAGTTTAGTGTTTTTATGAATAATATTGAAAGCACGGCAAAATGCTTGTGTTGAATATTTTGTGGCATTTTAATTAAAGCATTGTTAACTTTGTGATGGCGTTTGTGTTACCTCTTTTCTCTTGATCGCCTCCCTCAGAAGCTCTACAACATCTTCTCCCTCACAGTCTGTTGCCCTGAAGCCCTTTGTCCAGGTTACCAGAATACCCTGTGAAGAACACAATACTTAATGGAAACATTTTACAAACAATGGAAAAGGAAAAACAATCCAATAGCTGTGCAATGTTTGGATATACCAAAATCTGATTAAAATTATATTGGTGTAATTGCTGTTCTTGAAGTAAAATAATCAGCATTAGAAACAACTGTACTTTATTTGTAACAGAAGACGTTTCGCTCTTCATCCGAGGAGCTTTCTCAATTCAAAGAGCAGTGAGTGTGGAGTTCAGGTTGTAAAGGCTGAGTGAGATAAGATAAGATCTGTAGGTTGACAAATCACACCTCACACCTTAACAGTAGGGGGTTTCTTAGGGTGTTTCTTAGTCTAATTCAAGATGAGGACCCTCTGTTCACATCAGGTGTGAAAACTGGATGGGACTCAGGCCCTGTTTACACGGACACTGTGTGGGGGAAACGCAACTTTTGGGTATGTTAATTAGGTTGAAAGTTTTGCGTTGACATGGGCGAATTCTGTGGATACGACTCTCTCCCCCCCACCCCCCGTACTCATGAATTTACTGTAGTTACCATGCTGGGCCTGTAGATGGCGCTGTGATCTTTGGAACCTTCACTACTGCGCATGCGCCACTGCTGCCTGCCTGAGGTAAACAAAGCACACGAGGCAGCCTGTTTTCCTCTCTGGCTAAAAGTTCAGCTACTACAAGTTGTTGTCAACAAGTTAAAGCTGGAATTTGGATAAGAGTCAACAGATCTGACACCAAGTGGGGCCGCTGCACACCAGCTGACTGGACGTCTGGACCGGAACCGAGTCAACATGTCTGACTTTAGTCCGTGAGAATCAGCTGATTTACAGCAGCGCTACAAGGTAAACGATGTTCTTAATAATCTTTCCTTGTGTTTAGTTCGATCACAGAACAACCAACTGAGGTTTTATTTTTATTTTTTTCCTGCGAGGTCGAAGCTGTCGTTCCACGAAGCGGACCGGCGGTTCGGATGTGGGTCCAGTGGGATGAAAACAACAGAGTCCAGTTCATTAAAGTTCGATTAACGTGTTTTAAAAAGTGTTCAATTTAATTCTCAGTGTTTGTGACATGAGTTTGTGGTGTTGAATAAATAAATAAATTAAAAATCAACCTGGTGTCTTCATTTTCAACATGCAGCATGTTAGGCATGACGTAACGAGTCCAGATAGCTTCATTTAGCTCAGATAAATGTAAATATCTCCCACGCTAACATAAATACTGTTTATTATTGTTAAACTGTTAATATATAGCACATTTAGTATGTTATAGTGCAGCGTGACACGTGAAATGTCCGACTGCCTCGTTAACAGACAACTGGATCCAGGCAGCTGCTCTCTTCCAACACAGATGCAGGTAAGGTGTAGAATAATTAAATATGAGAATCAAAATATATTCCATCAGCTATAGTTCAGAAAGTGGTGCGTGTGTCCACTGTCCAGTCCACCGCCATTGTTAAAATGCCGGCTGTCTGCGCGTGCGTGCTGCGTGCATGTGTTCAAACAAAAGCTCCACGGGAGATGTTTACATTATCAACGGGGGGTCTGCGAAAAACTTCCACCTTGAGAGCAGGGTCAGAAAAGTATCGGTGTCATCGAGGGGGGCCAGCAGCGTCGTGTAGGCGATAAGCAAAGTCGCAAAGAGAAAGTAGCGGTTACACTCAAAATACGCGCCGTGTAAACTGGCCCTCAGTCCTAAAGCTGCATTATATGTTTTTGAAAGTGGAAATCTGAGACCTCCTCTGTTAAGAGAAGATTTTTCTCTCTTAATATAAACCACTTCCTTCACCCCCCTCTCAAACCATGTGTGTTCACGGTCCAAAATTTGCACATTCTGGTCCTCAAAAGAGTGTCCCATGTCCATGAGGTGGAGGTGAACAGCTGAGTTTTGTCCAGAGGAGGTGGCTCTCTTATGTTGAGCCATGCGTCTCTGAATAGGCTGTTTAGTTTCTCCAATGTAGAGGTCTGGACAGTCCTCGCTGCACTGGACTGCGTACACTACACCACTCTGTTTGTGTGTAGGTGTTTTGTCCTTTGGGTGGACCAGCCTCTGTCTGAGAGTCCTGCTGGGTTTGAAATGTACTGGGATGTTGTGTTTGTTGAAAATCCTTCTGAAATTCTCTGATACTCCAGCCACATAAGGGATGACAATGTTTTTTCATCTGTTCTCCTTTTTCTGTTTATTAGTGTGTTTTGTAGATTTCCTCGCTGACTTGACAAAGGCCCAGTTAGGATATCCACATGTTTGGAGAGATTTTTCAATGTGTTTCTGTTCCTTTTTCTTCCCTTCTGTCTTCGTGGGGATGTGTTCGGCCCGATGCTGTAAAGTTCTGATGACAGAAAGTTTGTGTTCCAGTGGATGGTGAGAGTCAAACAGGAGATACTGGTCTGTGTGGGTTGGTTTTCTGTAAACTTCAATGTTGAGGCTGTCCTCTCTTTCCATGTGAACCAAACGGTTCAAAAAAGGCAACTTGTTATCGTTTGCATCCTCTCTGGTGAACTTGATGAACCTGATGAACTTGTTAGCTCGATCGACAACACACAGCCAAAGTGGTTCAAGGCAAGAAATTTCATGCTCAATAATCTAACCTGTCCAGATGACCCGACTGAGAATTATTGGATTTGGTATCTGGATTATTGAGCATGAACTTTCTCACTCTCGCTGCATGTTTAGATGGTAAGATAATAAAGTTAATTCTCAATAGTCCAGGTATCAAATCCGCTCATTCTCAATCAGTTCATCTGGACAGTTTCTTTCAAGAAACTGTCCAGATGAACTGATTGAGAATGAGCGGATGGTAAGATAATGTCGTCAGCATACAAGGAACAGTTTTAGCTTGACATAAGATTTTTAAGAGCACTGTTTTCTTTGATACTGTTTACATTTTGTTTCCAGTTATTAACTTGAGCACACAATCTTTTGTTGTTTATTGTTTTACTTGTTGATCAGACCAGCTTTGACCTTATTAGCCCTCCAGAGCCCTCGGGTCCTGAAGGGCTCACTGTTACTTTCAGGTTGCCTAATTGAAGTTCAGACTAAAACCCAAGGTGAGGTGTCATTTTCCAGTTTTTGGCCCTTGGCCGTGGAAACACGATCATGAGGCTGAGACAGCTGAGAGTCTTTATGTTTTTAAACACAAACTTCAAACTAATCTGATCAGTTTGGCTTTTACCTCATTTAAGCAGTTACACATTTTAAATACTTATCAGAGTATTTTTTTTCTTTTACTTTTACTTTGAGTTATAAACTGTTGCTTTTTTAAGAAATAAAACCTTTCTGAAATATATTACAGTATACAATAAACTGATAATTGAAACAACAAAAAAATTGCTCATTCATGCAGCTTTTCTGACATGCACAAATTGGAGCTCTGAAGAAAATAGTTAGGAACCATTAATATAGTGTACATTACATGACCGTTAAACTGTTAGAAAATAAAAATGCCTAAAAGGAAATCTTTAAAAAGTTGTAAGCAACAGATAACTGTTTGATAAACTAAATTGGGCAGAGATTTAGGCAGGTTATATCTGTACTACATCTAAAGGCATTTTAACAGTGGTGGGCAACGCTAACCAATAAATTAGTTCCACAAGTTCTAAAGCACTTAACAATATTTTTAGGTCCAAAATTTCAAAAGCACAAATGCCTTATGAAAATTAGGGGAAGCTAATCTAATCCGCTATTTATATTCAAAAATTTGTAGCCGGCAGCATTATGCAATTCCTGCACTACACCGCCAACTACAGGTGTATAAACTGTAATACACCTTATCCTACCTCTAAACAATGATTCGCTCGGGGTGTCATCTATTAAAATATACCTTTCACTCAGGGTCCAAAATTTTAAAAGTTGTTTAATGTGTGGATTGCTATTTCGGCTGCTCCTTTGTCTTTTTCTTTTGTTTTTTGGAGATTTTTCATTAAAGAAGAATCAATAAAGTAATTTTAAAACTGTTTATTGGAAAACTGAAGCGATGCATTCTGGGTACATGATGATGACCGATTCGATTTGTGACGGCCAGGAAACTGTTTTCCGTGTATTTGCTCCAGTTGACCAGTAGATGTCAGAGCCCTATAAAGAGAGAGTTGCGACACTCCCATTGACTCCCATAAACAGCCCCGGTTCTACCATTGAACGTAGTACATTTTCCGTGTTTTCTCGGGTAAGTTGATGAAAATAAAGCATTTTTTTGCCCCTTTGAGGCGTTAGCTGACTGTTCTGACCACAATTAATACTTCATGTCGCCAGTTTTTTGTTAATTTAACATGTTAAATTGCTAGTTGCTAGCTCTTCCATCATGATGGTTTAACTGGGTCTGTTTCTGTCTAATTCATCGTTTTAAAATATCCATTACAGCTTAAATTTTCAAAGTTTATATATTTATTTTTTATGATAATTCCAGAAAATACTTAGCCTTTTTTTCTGAGAGATTGATGTGGTTTAATCTAGTAGAGCATCCATCACAGATGTTGGAATGTTTGATGACTTTATTTATTATGTATCCTGTAAGATGGTACAGAATACAGGTTTCACTGTTGATGAAATCAGAAGGACCTGTGTTTCCAATCAGCTGCTCCACACTTATGCCAGGACTGTGAAATGTCTCCTTAATGTCCAGGAACTCTGCCAGAAGACAGAAGACACGGGTGGCGAGAGGACATCAGATCAAACCAGTGGTTCACCTGCTCCAGAAACCAGGCTGTTGTCAGGTTGGAGGGACGTCACTGCTCCTGCTCCACCATATATTTCACACCTGCACTTGCAAGCATTGCAGGCTCCACTTTCATTTTCTTAAAATTACTTGGCTGAAGAGTTTTTTTGTGAGATTTGGTGCAATTTTCAGAGGCATTTCTTTCTATAAATATTTTGAGCCCTGATTGAAAATGTTTGTGCACATTAAACTTGCAGAACTCAGTTTGTGTTGTGATTATTGGAATGTTGCTCCTGCTGACTTGACATGATGTAATTAATAAACAATAGTATTAAATGTACTTCATTAAAGCTTGTTTTACATTTTTCATAATTGTTTTGTAATTTATTTTTGCACAATTAACACTTATTTTGTCATCTGTTATGATTATAACTAGAAACAGTTTCATTTAAATTAACATTTTAATCAGTGAATTACCATTTTACAGTAGTCAGGCTACAAGCACAATTAAATCTGTTATCCAGGTACTTGGTTGCTATAAAAAATACACAAATAGAGCAAAATTATATAATGTGCAGAAATGAAGACTTCATCCCAGATCTAAGGAAAGCTGGAGCAGATACTGCTGGCATGGAGGCAAGGTGGAGAATTCTCATGCACAGAACATCAGAAATAGCTTTATAATAAGTGTTACTTTTTTTTACATGTGTAACATTATAAAACACTGTTGACATGGCTATATTGATCATTGTATTGCATAGACATTTTTTTTCCATTTCTTCTAACAAATGTGTTTACAGTCTTGTTTCACTGTAATGATAAAAGCATCTGCCACGTCTAAAAATGCTTTAATAAAACACAGTCAGTGAAATAATCAATAATCAGTTAAGTAATAAGTTTGTTACTGCTCAATAATTACTGAAAGACGCCGGACAAAGTAAGAAAAGTTGATTTTTGTGTTCTGTTGCGTCAGTCTCTGCTCAAACTGACTGTCAGCAACGAGCTGCTGCTTGTAACTACAGCTGCGGGAACCACGTGACCGCCTGTCGGCGAGTACAAAGCATGTCGCAACTCTGTCTTCACCAGCATAACATCTTTGAATCGAATCTCTACCCAGTTGCTTTGATACGGAAGGGCATTGCATTCAACCATGAAAATATTTTTTTGGAGCTTATGTAGTAAAAACGTGATAATTATGTAGTAAAAACGTGATACTAAGTAGTAAAAACGTGATAATTATGTAGTAAAAACGTGATACTAAGTAGTAAAAACGTGATACTATGTAGTAAAAACGTGATACTATGTAGTAAAAACGTGATACTATGTAGTAAAAACGTGATAATTATGTAGTAAAAACGTGATAATTATGTAGTAAAAACGTGATACTAAGTAGTAATAACGTGATACTATGTAGTAAAAACGTGATACTATGTAGTAAAAACGTGATAATTATGTAGTAAAAACGTGATACTAAGTAGTAAAAACGTGATACTATGTAGTGAAAACGTGATACTATGTAGTAAAAACGTGATAATTATGTAGTAAAAACGTGATACTAAGTAGTAAAAACGTGATACTATGTAGTAAAAACGTGATACTATGTAGTAAAAACGTGATAATTATGTAGTAAAAACGTGATACTAAGTAGTAAAAACGTGATACTATGTAGTAAAAACGTGATAATTATGTAGTAAAAACGTGATAATTATGTAGTAAAAACGTGATACTAAGTAGTAATAACGTGATAAGTTTACATGTAGGATGCACGCAGTATGTCAGGAGGCTTAGTCCCTTCAAATATAAGGTAAACCCATGCAGCGCTACATACCTTCAGTAGCACACTGTGAACACACTTGCCTTCCACTCAAAGGACGTGAGTTTGAATCCAACCTGGGGTGAAGTTACTTTGCTTCTTTTTTTTTATTGTATTTTGCTTCTTTTTTTATCGGATAAATAAAATAAAAAAGCAGTTTGTGTTAACCACAGGCATATTAAGTCTATGCTGTTAACCGTTTCTACATTAGCTGCGTATCCACACCTTCTCTTTCAGGCGGTCACGTGGTTCACGCAGCAGTTCCAATCAGCTCCTCGCTGCCAGTCAGTTTGACTTCACTTATCTTATTCTTATCCACCTTACTTACTTTTGTACATTTACATGTACAAAACTACACTGGTCTCACAATTTCTAAATTGAACCGATTCGATCGTTTCTATTCTAGATTGTCTATTCATTTTGATGAGTCTCGCCATAGACTTCAAAATTTATTAGGAATACCAAATCCTACGTCGTTCGTCTAAAAGACAACAGACATTTAGATCAAACTATATTTCATTTTTATTTTAGTTTAACCTAAACTAAGTAATGAATGGAGGAATAGTTTGGAATTAGAGGCCTTCGTTACAGAAGCCCTCCAAAATTTTATAGGTACAAATCCCTATATCTAAATTTTACAGAATTGATCCACCCCTTAATTGGTAAGTGTAGCTGATCTAAACCATGATAGCTTACATACCAGGTGCATATAGGTAAGGCTTAATGTAAAATCCCAATCATAAGCCCACTTTAAAAAACCACATAATTGCATGACACATAGAACCAGAGTGGCACTGACTGGAAACCAACCAGCCAACAACCTTCGATGTGGGGACCTGCAGCTCCAACGCTTGGTCTTCAACCTTCGTCCAAGGGCCGCCTCCTCTGCGTCAATCGAGGGATCCCCTCTACATGCTGATTATGAAAACAATTGTTGCCGATAAAATCACCAACTCTAATCGATATGGAATTACTGCTGTGGAATTACCGCTGTGGATTATAAGACTTTGCTTTCCAAGGGATCACAGGCTTTGTTTTCCAGGAGTTAACACTGGAAATCCCAGGATATTTAAATCAGTACAATCTTTACCAGAGCCCAGCCAAATGGCTCTTTTTTTTAGGAATTTGTAATCCTTGAGTAAGCATGCCTGGAGACTTTTTCCTTCTATGTAAATGTGAAGGCTTTTGTAGTAGGAGAATGCATTTGGGGGGGATATGCTGGGGGACTTGTGTCCATTGTTTGCTAAAGAATGGCAAACATTCCAATCTAATTGGCTTGGCTGATGGCGCTTGTAACAGATTCACATGTGGAAAATGTTATGCAGAGACAGGTTGTGTTCTGACATACTGTAAGTGTGATTTTATACAGTACTTACATATACATAAATATATATATATATATATATATATATATACTGTATATATATACATATATACATATATATATATATATATATTATATATATACTGT
>JBBPBX010013493.1:0-52313 GCA_038048925.1 Garcialebias charrua
AGCTACCTGCTCTGCCCATCGAAGCTGTGACTGACAGGGATGGTGAAGATACTGGGTAGGTGAACACATCTGGACCTCAGTGTCTGGAGTCTTCTGAGGCAGGTGGTGTAGAAGTGGGTCAGCCTCCTTGCATGGTGTTGGTAGATCGTGATTCACAACCTTACAAGAGGATGTTGAGAACTGTGGCCCTGCAGACCTTCAGCTTGGTCTCTTGGGTGAAGCCTCTTCTGATCCATACATTCTTCTGGAGACAGCAGTCCTTGACAGTGTGCTACCAAAGCAAGTGAATTAAAGCCCCAGTATACTCGGGTGTACGCCAGACCACGGAGGTCCGCGTGTACCAGATTAGAGTCGAAGCGGATGCCGCAGATTCTGTCCATGCAAATCTCTATTTTTACGACTGTGTACTCAGTGTCGCACAATAAACTGCCCGGCGACAGACGGTTTTGTATGTGACATCAACGTATTAAATTCACCTTCTTCATCCCTGCTCTGGGTTAATGGCCTTTTCTTTTCTTTTGGTTTGTTTTTTACCTAAAGGCAGCAATCTCTTCTTCCTCCTCCGTTGACTCCATGACTGAAATGATGAGAAGTGAAGGAAATTGTCACGAAAAAATTAAAATCAGGTCCAGCGTGGCTGCAAGAGGGTCTGCAGATTTCCTGGTGTGCTGGTCTGATGTGTGGGCTGCAGGACCAGCGCTCCCTGTTTTTTTAATATAACTTTTCATTAACAACATATAAACACAGAACACCGCTGCGGCTGGAGCTGCCAGCTCTCGTTTTGTTTTGGGTGAGCTGTCAATCAATCCAGTAGGTGTGTCAGCAAATGACCTATCGACAAATTCAATTTGTCTCAAAGGTAAACCCCTTTACCTGCGGAGCTGCTCTGCAGCCGCTCAGGTGGACGCTTGAGTATGAAGAGTGAACCCTCTGGGACAGTGCACGTTGAGTCTGCGAGAGCATACTGGAGGTTTTAGTCCACTGGTCTCAGTTGCTGCACATTGACTGAGATGTTTTGTAACTTGAGAAGGCACAGCAGCGGGTGATGCACGTTCCTTCACAGATCTCTTCATTTAACTCCATGCTCTAATAATGAGCTTCTACTCTGAAGGGTCGCATCTAGGGACGCACCGATCCACATTTCTCACTTCCGATCCGATCCAATACTTAAGAACTGGGTATCGGCCGATACCGATACTTTTCCGATCCGATACTGTTCAGGTATGTGAATCTGTTTAAAGAAATTTTTGTACTGAGACTATTCATTTTAACATTGTGTGAGATAAACCCAATGAAGACACTCTTGAGCCTTATAACAGGAAACTCACAAACTTTAACAGCACACAGGAGGCAAGTCTATACCACACACATGTCCTTCTCACTCATGGTTCAGCTGGAAAAACTAAAAAACCGCTAAGCATGATGGGAAAGACAACAAAATCCACTCCCCTTAACCACTAAGGGAGTGGATTTTGTTGTATTTCCCATAATGCTTATGCTTAGCAGTTTTTTAGTTTTCCAGCTTTAGGTGCATCTGGAAAACTAAAAAACCGCTAAGCATGATGGGAAAGACAACAAAATCCACTCCCTTAGTTCAACCTTTATTTATACAGGCTAGCCTCGTTGAGTCACGGGGACTCATTTACAAGAGGGACCTGTCTCACTCACACCAAACAACCATCCACTCTCACACTCACACCTAGGGTCAATTTAGAGTCACCAATCAGCCTAACAAGCATGTTTTTTGGTCTGTGGGAGGAAACCGGAGTACCCGGAGGAAACCCACGCATGCACGGGGAGAACATGCAAACTCCACCCAGAAAGGCCCCGGACCGGGATTTGAACCGGCAACCTTCTAGCTGAGAGGCAGCAGCTCTACCAGTTGTGCCAACGTGCTGCCCAGTGGTTAAGTTAGTGGTTAAGGGGGGTGGATTTTGTCGATAGACTTGCCTCTTGTGTGCTGTTAAAGTTTGTGTGTTTCTTGTTGTAAGGCTCAAGAGGGTCTTCATTGGTTTTAACTCACACAATGTTAAGACGGCAGTCACAGAATATGATGGAACAAATGTGCTCTTGGAAGCTGGATCGGAAATATCGGTAGGTTGGATCCGATATCCGATACTTAAAATATGCTGGTATCGGATACCGATACTGGATCGGATCTGCCCCATCCCTAGTCGCATCACGTGTTGTCTTATCCTGGAGGTTCATCCATAAAACAAAATCCAGGGACCAAAGCTTGAAGTGGTGCCTGAGGAAAAGATCCTCTGACGGGTCATCAAGGTCAAGTTCTGCTCCAGGTCATCAGGACTGCTTACTGTTCATGAGATGCTGAGGAGCAGGGAGCCAGGAAAGACAGAGATCAAAAGCTCTCCCAGAACCTCCTTCTGCTCCTGATCCAGTCCATCAGTGTCTGGGGCTTCACCAGGAACACGTGAACGTCTCAGACATACAGCAGCCTGCATCAGTATCAGCTTCCACTGCATCACATGATGCAAGTGGAGCAGCGCGCTGCCTTCCAGTCACATTCAAATGAAGCTCAGCTGGCACACGAGAGGCTGCGTCGCTGCACGCCACTGTTCAAAGTATGCGTTGGGGATGACTCTCAGCTACTACCAAACTAAACACAAACTCGATTTCTCTATAACAGACTGAGTTTCTGTGTTTGCCAAGGCCAAATGGCTTTGGTGGCCATCTTGAAACAGGCTGACTCCAGAAGGTCTTCAGTTGTAGATGTTCATCCAGTGATTACTTTCTGAGATTCATGAACATCTGTCCAGTGATTCATGAGAACTTTTGCTAACAGACAAACACACAGACAGTGTGTGAGTGACAGATCTGCTGTGAATATCATGTTTACCTTGAGAGGAGCTCTTCAAGCACATTACAAGATGAGAAATAAAGCATGCTAATGAAAAGGGAAAGGAAGAGAACTCTACGTTCAGAGGTGTTGTCAGCATCCAGAACCGTCTGGAAATCCTCCGGGGCCAAAAGAAGACCAACAGACACCAGAACAGCTCGCGTGTCTGCCTCGCTCCGGGGCGGTAAGTCTCTGGCCTGAGAAAGACAACCGGGTCGGACGTCAGAATTAATTAGGAGTCAGCTGTTTTTCCTCTGGGCGTCTGTTCTGCAACGCAGCAGAACTCTATTTGAAGTTAACGTCTTGAACAATGCAGTTCTTTAATGTTAGAGCAGAGAACCTGCTGCAGAAGCAGAGCGGCTCTGTCCTCGGGCCGGGGCGGGCTCTGGTGCAGGTTCCTCCTGAGCTGCAGGAGGCGGACAGACGAAGACAGGCGTTCCCCGTGCGTCCCGTTGTCCAGGGACACGGCTTTCTGAAGGTGGGTCAAAGACGCCCGGAGGTTCCCGTCCTCTTCTTCAAGCAGTGCCAGCTCTGAGTGGACGTGACAGCGCTGCTGCAGCAACACGCTGCAAGAGAAGAACGAGCACACGTCTGTCAAACGCTGGTGGTACAACAACGTTCTCCTTTAACTTCCTACTGTGAGAACCTGCCAACACGACAAGCACTTCATGAATAAACTGAACGAGTACAGTTTGCAGAAATCGTTTGTTTGTAAAGATGTTGGAACGTTTAGACGGCTTTAAATTTGTGTGACATCATCAAACTAACTCCCTGGTGCTGCTCAACAATCCAGGAAAATAAAGCGAACAAGGTTGAGTCCGGTCCTCGGACTGTCCTCCTTCAACAAAGAAGAACCGGTCCATGGGCCCGACTCCACCTGGTCAGAATCATTAAACTATGTTGTGGTAAAATTAGTCAAATTCTCCACTTTAACCTGTAATTGTTTAAGAAGAGTTAAAGATGTGAAAACAGGAGTTCAGTCATGGAAAGTTCTACTTCCTGTGACCCGTTTAAACATGGATTGATGGTTCTGCTCGGAGAACCTGACCCGGAGAACTCCAAAAACAGCCGGGTTTCACCACCTGCTTCAGCCCCGTCCAGTGAACGTCTGTGGGGACATTTTTTAAAGATTTGGTGGATGTTTGTCCCCAGCACACGATCCACTGCAACCAAAGGTCAGAGCGCACGTCTCCTGGTCCAGACGCACGACCTGATGTCCTTTAGGCGTTTGGGGTTTCTGGTACTGTGGGAGGAGCATAACATCACACACTGTGAAGCCACAGCCTAACAAAGGTTAAAACACAAAGAACAGACGGAAATATGAGCAAAGACGATGATGAAACATCACTGACCACAACGTGACTGATGAAGACGCACAAACATCTACACACACCATCACAACTCAAAAAGAAAAAAGAAGAAAGTTTAATTAGTACACAGACACAACAAGGTGTGTGTGAAGTGACAGGATGTAGACATGTTTTATCTGGAGGGTCTAAAACCCAACAGAACCTTTTCTGGACGGGTTCTCTTTGGTTTCATGTTTGTTCTGGTCCTTTCTGGACCTGCTGTGGTCACTGAAAACAACGACGTGCTGTCAATCAGAAGACAACAGCGTTATTTCAAATTATAATCAGTTCTTTAATCAAGGTCTGCTCATTTACATGAAGGAGGCGGGGCTTAAACCTATTACTGGACCAGATAATGAGGAAGCTGCTCCCGTTGCTGGTTTCGACCTTCTCTGTATAATTTTTAGTCTTTGGTCGTATTAAACAGCCTCTCTGTGAGTGTCTGCATGCAGCGGGGATAACGGACATCGGACCTGAACGTTCTGGGTTTGGGTTTAACCGTCCAGGTGTGAAGCCCCTCAGGCAGATCATCCTAAATCTTTAAGTCTGAGCTTTGATGATGTCATTTCAGTGAGCTGTAGGAGGGTGGAAACCTTTGTGTGTCTTCCAGGACTTGGGCCATCCTGAGCAGAGGAGTCTTGATCCGGTTCCTGAGGTTCTGCTGTAAGAGGGGCAGGCAGAACCTCCACTGGGTGGCAGAGAGCACCTGCAGAGCCTGCAGGGCCCCCTCCCTCGCTGCAATCTGCAACCACTGGTCCAGCTTGTCGATCGCCTTCAGGCGGGCCTGAGAGACAACAAACCGTTTGGACTGAGACCAGATCATTGACGCCTGCTGGATCAGTTTGATTGGACAAACTGAAAACATTTGAGGTCAATTCTGACACTTGGACACGAGACCGGAGCCGCTTCTCATGCCCCCCACCCCCAAACAAAGATTGAAAATAACCAGAGAAAGGTAATGACCTTCCTGTGAAGGTGCAGCGTGAACGCTTGTTGCTGAATAATTTAAAGGTTTCATCTCTAAACTGTCGTTTGAACAGCTGACGTTCCATGAAGTCAGCAGGAAAACAAATAAAAGCAGGTCATTAACATGTCATTAAACATATAAATAACATGTCAATAACATGCTATTAACATGTCATAAACATGCCACTAACATTCCATTAACATGTCATTAACATGGCATATAACCGGTCATTAAACAGGTCTTTAAACAGGTCATTAACATGGCATTAACAGTCATATAACATTAACATGCCATTAACATGCCATTAACATGTCATATAACAGGTCATGAAACATGTCATTAACATGTCATTAACAGGCATTAAGAGTTCATTAACATGTCATTAACAGGCCATTAACATGTCATTAACAGACTATTAACATGTCATTAATATGTCATTAACATGCAATTAACAAGCCATTTATAAGGTCATTAACAAGTCATTAAACAAAATATGTAACAGGTCATTAGCAAGTCATTACACAGATAATTAACAGGTCATTAAACAAATAATTAACATGTCAAAGGTATTGTGACATGATGTTGGAACTATGCATAAAGTGACACAACATATGTTGTATCATTCAACCATGTTCGTTTTTACAAGCAAAATGATAAATCAATGAAAATTTGTTTCAAAGGGATTTTCAACTTGGCGCCGTGTTTCATCACGGGAAATCCGGGTACTTTCGCATGCGACGTCCTGTGACGTAGGGACTTGAAGTTCAGTCTGCGGGTGCTATTAGAACGCAGTTTCATTGTGTTCAAGATCGCCTATTTTTTCTTTTGTATAACTGGAAACATGCCGGTACGCTGTGTCGCATTTGGGTGTTCTAATATCGCCAGTGAACAAGTGAGCCTTTTCACTTTCCCAAAAGATGAAAAACTTTGTCAAGAAATCTCGGAGTCCCCCTCGCTCCCTGAACGGTAAGGCTCAATAAATACGGCTGCAGACCTACAGTAGAACCAGCTGTTTCTTGTTCATCACTCAAACTAACTTCAGCTTCCCAAACTGAAGACAAATCGCTCAAATCTTCACTTAAATTGCTTATTTCCTCGGTTTATATATTCACTGCTATTTGTTATTTACAATGTGCGTTCAATACATTACGTCATAAAAATGCATCGGCGTTTGACCCCTCCTTTCTCCACCCGAAAACTGCAACGCACTGCAGAGTTACGTTTTATTAAAAAATACTTTTATATATTAATTATTCGAAGCATCTGTGTACAAAAAAATCAAAGCTGAGTAGCTCCTCTTTCTAAAGATGTCTATCTTAGCATATTGTCACAATACCTTTAAACAGATAATTAACAGGTCATTAAACAGATAATTAACAGGTCATTAAACAGATAATTAACATGTCATTAACAAACTATTAACAGGTCATTAACACAATTTGTTGTTTGCATTCTAGTAATAAAAGTGTGGATAAGAGCAGAGATGGTTTGGTACCTCCACGCTGGCTCTGCAGTAGTTGTCCATGTTGGCCTCCTCCTTCAGAAGGTTAATTTCACAGCTGACACATTCCATGATTAGACGATGGTCAAGAGTCTAAAATAACACGAGAGTTTGTGTTCAGAGCTCAGGACGACACTTTTAATGTTTTAATGTTTAATGTACAGAGAAACGAGCAGCCTAAAACACAATGAAGCTCTGATCAAAACATTAAAGGTATTGTGACATGATGTTGGAAATTTGCATATCTGTCACAACATATATATCTTATATCATTCAGCTATGTTCCGTTTTTGCAAAATAAATTATAAATATATTAAAATTGCATTCCAAGTTATGGTAATTTTTTCGCTGTGTAACATCGCTGGAAATCTGAGAATTTCCGCATACGTCATCAGTGACGTGACAACGGGCAGAAGGCCGTTTTTTGCCCGTTTTGTTTGGTGTGGTAACTGCTTGCCATACAGATTCTTTTTCTGAAAGATCGCCTCTTTTTTTTGTGTAACTTGAAAAATGCTGTCACGTTGTAACGCATTTGGGTGTTCTAATATCAGCAGTGAACAAGTGAGCATTCACAAATTCCCAAAAGATGAGAAACTTCGCCAAGAATGGAGAAGACAATTACAGAGAACGAGGAACCGATGGTGTACTACTAAAGAGTCGTTTGTCTGCAGCGACCATTTCACTGCCGATTGTTTTCAGGAAACACCTGGTTTACAAGAATCTTTAGGATTGAGCCAAGATGGTCTTGGCAGGGCTTTTGACTACGGATCCGAAGGTCGCTTCGCGCCCCGGCCACTACCCAGCTTGGGGTGTCTATGAGTGCACACCTATTTCTCCAGCTCCCCGGGCGCTTTCGGGCTGCTCACTGCACCACCTGGTAGGTGGTTGGGTTAAATGCAGAGACGAATTTCGTCTGTGTATGGGAACATACGCAGATGACAGGAAAGACATTATTATTATTATTATTATTACCAGTAAGATTCAGAAGACTTTTAAAACCGGATGCTATTCCTACTATTTTTAAAATAAAATCTACAGAACAAAGTGCCACAGCTACCACGTCAAAACAACGCCGAGCAGCGACAGTCGGAAAACTCACAAGAAAACGAGTAAGTCTTTGTGTAAACATAATCGGAGGTGTGTAGTGTTTTAGATGATAAACTATATATTTTACGTGAGTACATGTTGTTTTACTTATCACAGCAGATTCTTTATGTTCGATGCTAAAAAAAATAGCCGACAGAAATTTGGTAGCACACACACGTTGCTAGTAATGTATTTTTAAATTATGTCTGCGTGATCAGGTAACATCAGCAAGTTTTTTTTATTCATGGAGGGTTTATTAATGAGAGTTTTGGATGATTTACTGTCTTAAAATGATAAATCTCAAACGCGATTGGGCCTCGCTGTTAGCTTAGCCCAAGAACAAAGAACCACAGGAGAAGCTATCCTCATTTAGCTACTGTGTATGAAATAAACCGTGTCTAAATCACTTTTCAATTGATCGAGTGTCCAATAACTGTATAGGATGAATAATAACCCTTCGATTGCTTTAATACATTCATGTACTAACAATAAGTTGTGTTTGTTCGCTGCTAACAAACTAGCCGACAGAAATTCGGTAGCACACACACGTTGCTTGTTATGTATTTTTAAATGATGTCTGCGCGATCAAGTAACATCAGTAAGTTTATTTATTCAGGGAGGGTTTATGAATGAGAGTTTTGGACGATCAACACTAGAAATGCTGCACTCGTCTGATTCGACATGCTCCGCCATTAATATTTACATGCGCGTTGGAGCAGTGCCTTCTGCCCGTTGTCACGTCACTGATGACGTATGCGGAAATTCTCGGATTTCCAGTTACGTATCACAGCGAAAAAATTACCATAACTTGTAATGAAATTTTAATATATTTATAATTTATTTTGCAAAAACAAACATAGCTGAATGATATAAGATATATACTGTATGTTGTGACAAATATGCAAATTTCCAACATCATGTCACAATACCTTTAAATCTGTTCAATCAGCTGCTTTATGTTCAGAGTATTACTCAGAAGATGAGAAGTTTAAGAATAAATGAGCATTTCTCTGTAAACAAGAGGAATAAGCAGCATGAATGTAAAATGAAAATAAATCTACAATCAGCAAAACAGAAGATGAAACCTAAAATCTGCTTTTAAAAAAAAACAACAGAAGTTAAAACTTAAGGCTGAAACAAATACACTGACAGATTTTCCACAATATGGAGAGTACTTCTGGAAGTGTTTTTTTTATTTATTTATAGAGATTATAAAACCAACAGTAATAGCTATAAGGTCCTGAACGAGCCGAACGTTCTGCTGCATAGCTGAAAGTCTGCTGGTGTAGCTCCAGTCCACCGAGATAAAGACGGGACTCTAAACAGGAAACCGTTTGGTCTGCATGGTATTTGATACTCACAGCTTCTCCACGTGCCTTCAGCTCCTTCAAACAGCCAACAGCTACTTCATGGTGCTTTCCCTGCAAGGCCAGCAGAGCCAGCTCCAGCAGGAAGGTGGCTCTGCAACCCAAAGAAAACATCATTTATACAACGTGCAGCGATCCAGGACAGGAACCTCTGCCCCGCTCGGCTCCTGGAGCGGGTCCAGGGCAGGGGAAGATTCAGGAAGAGAAGTGAAGCTTTGACTGGTCACGGACCTGTCAGGGAGGGGGGCAGGTGTTGGCTGTTGCACAGAGCTCACAAGCATAGCTTCACTTTGATCCAACAGAAGCTGTAGAATCTCCTCAAACTTCCCAGAATCCTCTCCTGTCTGCATGTTTTTGTTCATTTCTGACCACCTGTGAATAAAACGTGCACTCACAGGTGACTCAGTTCTTACGGCACGTAAACATAAATGACTGCACATTAATATCATCGTGTTCAGAAATCCTTCAGTCGACAAGAACAAGAAGCTGTAAATTATTTTCAAATCACATGAAAAACAGTTCTCCATCCTCCCCCAGCTGAGCGACATGATGTCACCATAATGCTAAACTAAACTAAAGCTGCAGCGCAGCTGATGCAGCTCTTTAACATGAACAGTACACTTCCTCAGTACTGGGGTATATCAGCACATGCTCTGACAACGTCTCCATCACAAAATATGTTAAATGCTACCCCAACACAAAACTTTGGCTGAATGCATAAGTTCGCACCCTGCTGGCAGCCAGGAACGCTGCCTTCAGGTCTGGAAACTCAGAGGAGCTGAGAAAGACCAGGAAAGAGCTGGTTGCTGACATTAAGAGGGCCAAGGCCACATATGCACAGAGGATCGAGGGACAGTTCACCTCACAAGACCCACGGAGCATGTGGAGGGGCATTAAATGCTTAACAGATTATAAGGGCCGGAGCGAACAATGCCCCAAAGACCCATCTCTGCCTGATGCCCTCAACAAGTTTTATGCACGCTTTGAAGACCCAAACAGACCAGCCAGCACCAGACTCACCTCACCACCGGATGAAGAGCATCTCAGCGTGACTGCAACAGAAGTGAGGAGTAGTTTCAGGAGGATCAGCCCTTACAAAGCAACCTGACCAGACAACATACCCGGGAAAGTGTTGAGAGAATGTGCTGATCAGCTCTGCAATGTGCTGGCCGACATCTTTAACACCTCACTTGCCCTGGAGATAGTTCCCACCTGCCTGAAGACCACCACCATCATCCCACTTCCAAAAAGCTCCACAGTGACTGGTCTGAATGACTATCGACCGGTGGACCTCACCCCGATAGTCGCTAAATGCTTTGAGAAACTGGTCATGACCCACATCAAAACATCCATCAACATGAACGTGGACCCTCATCAGTACGCATACCATGAGAACTGATCAACAGAAGACGCCATCTCCTCTGTGGTCCACACTGCTCTCACCCACCTGGATCAGAAGGACTCATACGTCCGTCTGCTCTTTGTGGACTTCACATCTGCCTTCAACACCATGATCCCCCAAACTCTGATGGACAAACTATCCACACTTGGACTAAGCCCCTCCATTTGTAACTGGGTACTAGACTTCTTAACAAACAGACCACAGTCAGTGAAGATCCACAACTTCTCCTCCTCCACCATAACCCTCAGCACTGGCTCTCCTCAAGGATGTGTGCTGAGCCCTCTTCTGTTCACTCTGCTCACATATGATTGTACAGCCACACTTCCAGGCTGTCATATTGTTAAGTTTGCAGATGATACAGCGGTGGTGGGATGCATCACAAACAATGATGAGTCCAGCTACAGACAGGAGGTGGAACACCTGGAGAGCTGGTGCAAAGAGAATAATCTTCACATGAATGTGAAGAAGACAAAGGAGATGATTGTGGACTTCAGAAGGAACAAACACACCCACGCCCCACTGAACATAAGTGGATCTGCAGTGGAAGTGGTCTCCAGCTACAAATACTTGGGTGTACACTTGAATGATAACCTCAGCTGGAGCAACAACACCACCAGCCTGATCAAGAAAGGTCATCAGAGACTCTACTTCCTCAGACGGCTGAGACGAGCTGGTCTGAGCAGCCCAGTCCTCACCTCCTTCTACAGGTGTGCAGTGGAGAGCATCCTGTGCTCCAGCATCAACGTGTGGCATGGAGGCTGCACAGCTGCAGAAAGAAAAGCTCTACAGAGAGTGGTGAAGGCTGCACAGAAGATGTTGGAGTCAGTCTCCCCACCATCACAGACATTTACACCTCCAGATGCAGGAAGAGAGCCACCTGCATCATGAAGGACCACACTCACCCAGCACACACACTTTTTGCCCCACTCCCCTCAGGAAGGAGGTTGAGGAGCATTAAATGTAGAACCACTAGACTGAGGAACAGCTTCTACCCTGAGGCTGTTAGACTCATGAACATCTAACCAGAATAATCACTGTGTCACATCACGTTGCTGCTGATCTGTTTCATGTTGCTGTGTTCATTCATGCTCATCTGCTCATACAGACTCATGTTCGTGCTGCTGTTTGGAGTTATGTTTTTCTATGATATTAATGCTTAGTGTATTTTTAGTTGATGTTTTTCTTAGTTCATATCTTGGATGTTATTACTGTTTTTCTCTTACATTTTGTTGTTGGATGTAACTGGGACCCTGTGTACATAATCTTGATTCCTCACATGTACTACATGTGGTGCGAATGACAATAAAGATTCTCTGACTCTGACCCTTTACAATGTCCTGATGTCCAAGAAGACTAATAGGAAGGTTTGTTGTCTTAAATAGGGACACACCGATCCACATTTCTTACTTCCGATCAGATACTTAAATCTGGGTATCGACCGATACCGATACATTTCCGATCCGATACCGTTCAGGTATATGAGGCTATAATAATGAATTTCTTGAATGGAGTGCACATGAATTACACTACTTACTCTGTGACTTCTGTCTTAACAATGTGTGAGTTAAACTCAAAGAAGATACTTTGAGCCTCACAACAAATTATACCCAAACTCTAATAGCATACAAGAGGCACTTATATATCACAGACGTCCTTCTGACTCATGGTGCAGCTCAGAACACTAAAATACTGCTAAGCATTATGGGAAATCAACAGTCTACTCCCTATTTTTTTAGTTTAGTTTTTGATTGTGGCACTATGAGTTGTAATTCTTGTTGGTTTTGATCAACAGATACAGATTTAAACTATACATTAAATTTATAAATGTAAATTCAATGTATAGTTTAAATCTGTATCTGTTGATCATCCTCTGTCCTCACTCCAACTACCTCCATGTCCTCTCTAACTGCATCCATATATCTCCTCTTTGTCTTTTTCCTGGCAGCTGCATTTCTAACATCCTTCTACCAATATACCCACTGTCCCTCCTCTGGACATGTCCAAACCACTGTCCCTCCTCTGGACATGTCCAAACCATCTCAGTGTGTCCTCCCTAACTTTATCTCCCAGTTGTTCAACATGTGCTGTACCTCTGATGATCTCATTCCTGATCTTATCCATCCTTGTCACTCCTAAGGAGAACCTCAACATCTTCATTTCTGACACTTCCAGTTCTGTCTCCTGTCTTTTTGTCCATGTCTCTGTCTCCTGTCTTTTTGTCCATGTCTCTGTCTCCTGTCTTTTTGTCCATGTCTCTGTCTCCTGTCTTTTTGTCCATGTCTCTGTCTCCAGACCATACAACATAGCTGGTCTCACCACTGTCTTGTAAACTTTTCCTTTGACCTTTGCTGACACCTTTTTGTCACAAATCACTCCTGAAACTTTTCTCCATCACTCCATCCTGCCTGGACTCTCTTCTTCACCTCTTTACCACATTCCCCATTTTCCTGGACAGTGGACCCCAAGTACTTGAAGTCCTGCACCTTTGTGACCTCTGACCCTTGTAGCCTCACTGTTCCACCTCCTCCCTCTCATTCACACACATGTACTCTGTCTTACTACGGCTGACTTTCATTCCTCTTCTTTCAAGTGCATACCTCCACCTCTCCAAGTTCTCTTCCACTTGTTCCCTGTTCTCACCACAGATCACAATGTCATCCCTCTAAAATGATTTTACAGAGTTATAAAATGATTCTACAGCGCTCTAAAATGATTTTACAGAGCTTTAAAAAAGATTATACAGAGCTCCTAAATGATTTTACAGAGTTCTAAAATGGTTTACAGAGCTCTAAAAAAGATTTACAGAGTTATAAAATGATTCTACAGCGCTCTAAAATGATTTTACAGAGCTCCAAAATGATTTACAGAGTTATAAAATGATTCTACAGCGCTCTAAAATGATTTTACAGAGCTCCAAAATGATTTTACAGAGCTTTAAAAAAGATTATACAGAGCTCCAAAATGATTTACAGAGTTATAAAATGATTCTACAGAGCTCTAAAATGATTTTACAGAGCTTTAAAAAAGATTATACAGAGCTCCTAAATTATTTTAGAGTTCTAAAATGACTTACAAAGCTCCAAAATGATTTTACAGAGCTCTAAAAGATTTTACAGAGCTACAAAATTATTTTAGAGTTCTAAAATGATTTACAAAGCTCCAAAATGATTTTACAGAGCTCCTAAATGATTTCACAGAGTTCTAAAATGGTTTACAGAGCTACAAAATGATTTAACAGAGTTACAAAATGAATCTACAGCGCTCTAAAATGATTTTACAGAGCTCTAAAAAGATTATACTGAGCTCCTGAATTATTTTAGAGTTCTAAAATGATTTACAAAGCTTCAAAATGATTTTACAGAGCTCTAAAAGATTTTACAGAGTTACAAACTAATTTTACAAAGCTCTAAAAGATTTTACAGAGTTACAAAATAATTTTACAGAGCTCTAAAATTATTTTACAGTTACAAAATGATTTTATAGAGCTCTAAAACGATTTTACAGAGCTCAAAAATGACCCACCCTGTCTTCTTGTTAAAATTTGATCTATTGCCTTCAGAGACCAGCTGAGCAGATCCATAGTTAGAAGGTGTGCAAAAAGTGGCTCTGAAAAAGGTTCAGGCTTTCATGAAGACGTTAAAGCAACAACACTGTTTACTGTCGAAGCAGGACAACCAGAAGGTTTTCTGACCTTTTCAGCTCCTGGAGTTTGTAAATGACTGTTAAGGTCGAGTTCTGGCTGCTGGTTTCATGGAGGACCTCACCTTCTAACAGCTTGAAGGCTACCTAAAGACAAGAAGGAAATATCTCAATTCAGTTCAGTTTATTCATATACAGTACAGTGTAGTGTCAAATCACAGCAGAGGTCATCTCAGGGCACTGAACAGAAACATTCATATACATTTAAAGTCAGTTAATAACATTATTCATCTAATCGCTCGCTAATAAGTGTTGAATAAAGTGATTGTGTGAAAACGAGTGTGGAGAATGACAGATTCAGTATGTTCCTGTGAATAAGAAGCAGATGGGAGTAATCTGTCATAATTAACACAAAGCTTTATAACCAGTGTGCCAATGACCTGTAATTTAAAGAGTTTGGCGTAAAGATGAGGAGTTTGGGTCTTAATGAAGTTTTCTGAAACGTTGGCAAAATGTGCAGCCTCGTCCACCTGCCCCGAGTCCACCAGGCATCGGATCAGGTGTCTGCACAGAAACAGAACACAGATGGGTCAAAAATAATAATAACTTTTATTTATAACGCACTTTACATCAAACAGATCTCAAAGTGCTACAATGAAAAATAAAATCAAGATAAAAATCAATCATAAATGCAACAAAGAAAAGGAACAACCAAGAGGATGGAGCCTCACAGATGATTGCATCAAAAATTTAAAATTCACAAAATGCAGATAAAATACTCAAAAAACTGGGTGCAATAAAAAACAAAAGCACAATTAATTATTTAAAAAACTGGATAAAAAGAAAGGTTTTAAGACTTTTTTTAAAACATGTCACGGTCTGTGGGGCCCTCAGATATGAGGGCAGGGCGTTCCACAGCCGAGGGGCAGCGCAGGAGAAAGCCCGGTCTCCCATTGTGCGAGACCGAGACCTGGGAGTGAGAAGAAGATGGGTGTTGGAAGAGCGGAGAGTGCGGGAAGGACAGTGAGGAGTGAGAAGTTCTTTTAAATAGGATGGTGCATTACCGTACAGGCACTGGAAGGTGAGCAGATAAATTTTGTACGTGATCCGGGCAGAAACAGGAAGCCAGTGTAGTGAACGCAGTACAGGAGTGATGTGTTCATACTTACGCACTCTCATCAGGACCCTGGCAGCGCTGTTCTGGACATACTGTAGTTTTTGTATGTTCTTGCCAGGAATCCCGAAGAGAAGTGCATTGCAGTAATCCAGTCTGGAGGAGACAAAGGCATGGACGAGCTTTTCTGCATCAGTGAGGGACAGTGTAGACCGAAGCTTTGCAATATTTCGAAGATGAAAAAAAGAAGTTTTACAGATATGCTTTATATGGCTTTCAAAGGTGAGTTGTGGATCAAAAATAACACCAAGATTGGTGACTGTATTGGAAAGAGAGATGTTCTGGCCAGAAAAAGTGATACTGAGGATTTTTTGTTGTTGAATTTGATGTGATGTACCAATTTGAATTGCTTCTGTTTTTGAACTGTTAAGGTGAAGGAAATTTTGCCGCATCCATGCCTTTATCTCCTCCAGACACGCTGTGAGTGTGGAAAGAGAAGAAAGTGGAGAAAATGGAGAAGCTGAGGAAGATGATGTAGATGTAAAAGACCCAACTGCTACAGAGCTTACAAAGAGAGAGCAAATAAATTATAATTAATAATAAATAAACATTTGTAAACATCTATACAACGCTGGGAAAAATATTCAGTCCTGTACAAAGTTCTAGTTTTTCTTGCACTTCCTATAAATGATGGAAATCCTCAAAACATCATGGAAAACAAAGTTGTTGCATCTTGTAACTGGTGACTAAACAGTTTTCAGTCTCTCAGCCTGACTGTTGCTACAGACAAACAAACAGCGTCCTGCAGCCGTGGGCAGGTGGGACACTTGCATCATGAGCTCAGCCCTCCAGCGGTGGTCTTCGTCTGACACCTCCTCCAGACTTTGCACCACCTGTTTCAAAGAGGGCACCAGGTGGCGGCACCGGCCCGGCTGCAGGAGAGGACGCACCGTCTGGAAGTACAGCACTGAGGCGTTGAACACCATGAAGTGACTTCTGCAAAACACAAACCCCAAACACACACACACAACAGGTCAACAGAGAGCTCTTCATGCCAGTTGTTTCACATCTGGGTGCGTCAGTTCAGACAGATGTTTGTACAGAAGCCCTTTGACTTGAAATGTGAGACCGGAGAGCCGAGAGGAGCAGAGCCAGAAGACATTTTCTAATTCAAAGCCTTGTTGAAACACTGAACACACTTATGCTACATCCCCACTAAATGCATCAAAAGCTCCCAACGCACCGTGTTTGCTGCTTGTCAACAGATGTCTGTTTCCACTGCAGACGCGCAGTGGGAGCAGCGTGTGGCTCCCTTCCCGGTCAGATAGTGTTGTTTTTCTGTGCACCGAGCAGATAAAATCAGCTTCACGTGAGCCTCGTTAACACTTGAGTGGGTTTTCTACGAGCCGAACTGCAGCTCCAAAAGTCTTTGTTGAGATTAAAATGTTTTTTTATGTTTAGGGTGATCATACGCTCGAGTGGACAGCGGCAACTTTAAAAATGCCAGGTTTCCTACCGGAGGCTGTTTTTGCCATGGAGGCTCGACGGGGTAAGTTTAAAAAGTCCACAAAACGTCCAGTCGTCGTTGCGTCATCACATAGCAGAGTCTCTCCCGATTGGTTGCTGTGACGCGGCGAGCAGCAGAAGCAAGAATATTCTTGCTTCTGCTGCTCGGCTGCGCGCGTGCGTGGAAAGGGACTGCCGGGTGCTGCTGCGCTGCTTGAAATGCTGAAGACGCGCCGCGTCACGCCCCGCTGCTCCAAGATGCGCGGCCACATAGACTTTCAATGTAAAGTGGCTGCTTCGGCTGCGCGAAAAGCGTTTGGTGTGAACCTAGCTTAAGTGTTGGTGTGAGCTGAAGTATGAGAGATGAGCTCCTGCTCGGCCTGTTCACCGACTGCTCACGCCAAGCTGCATAACTGCAGACGTGTTCTCTGTACCAACACAGGAACTTCTCATCTTAAAGTCTGGTTCATCAGCACTAAAGGAATATTCCAGATGTCATTTGGAGGACGTCACCGGGCTGTAGCTGTTGGACACGAGGCGGTCTCGTTCACAGTTTCTGGCCAGCGAGTTGCGCAGCTCCATTTTCAGCAGCCGGCTTGAGAAAGTCTTCGCCTACTTTTGTGTCCACGGCTTGGAAGACTGGATTGTTGGCTGAACACAATATTTCAGAGGCAGCATTGTGCCCACCTGGACAGCAGCCTAAAGGTTTAGCTAACGGTGTTTGCATGACCCCATGTTGTTATTTTGAAGACTGAAGTTGTTGTGAGAGGGAGTGCTCGGCCTGCACTGATGAGATAAAACTGTCTGAACCTTAAATGACTTCATTTCACAATCTTCACGGACCACAACAGCCTGAAATGGCTAATGTCTCGGCAAAACCCCACTGGCCGGCTTGCCCGCTGGTCACATCGTCTACAGGACTTTGATTTCTCCCTCATGCATAAGCCTGGTATGCACAACAGAGTACCGGATGCACCGTCCCACAACCCCCTGGTGACAGTCCAACAGATCGCTTGCCAGCTTGTGTCATTGGCAGTTTGGACATTCGAGCCCTGCCCTCTGTTTTCCTCTCGGACTGTTCTCAGGCGAGACAATTACAGCTGGACGACTCCGTCACAGGTCCACTGCTTAGAGACCTTGAAGTGGACTCCCAAACAGTTCTGGATATACAATATGTTGTTTATGATTCACTGTTGTATTACAGAGACTTTAACTCTAAATGTACCTCACACCCTTTGAAAGAACTGAAACTGTTTGCCCCCACCTCCATGAGATGCACCTTGATGAACTATTATCATGACCACCCCACAGCAGGTCACCTTGGTGTTTCAAAGACTCTTATTAGAATACATCTTAGGTTTTTCTGGCCTAAAATGGCTGCTGATGTTAAACGCTATGTGACTTCATGCTCAGTCTGCCAGCTTACTAAACCTAGCCAGAGAAAACCAGCTGGCCTGATTTTTTCCATTGTACCTCAGAAACCATGGGAGTATACTGGGGTAGACTTTGTTGGGCCTCTACCTCGCTCTGCATCGGGTAATGCCTATGTGCTTGTCTTTGTAGATTATTTTTCAAAGTGGATTGAAGTGTGTGCTGTCAGAGAAGCCACAGCCCAAGTCGCAGCTAGTAACTTTCTTAGAGAATTTTTTGCCAGACATGGTGCACACACACTTACTTGATATCTGACAGAGGGTCCCCTTTTCTGAGTGAACTATTTGAACATGTTGTCTCTGCTTTGGGCTCTGTCCATAGACTCACCACAGCCTATAACACTCAGACTAACGCTACTGAATGAGTCAATCGAACACTGAAAATGGCCATTCGTGCCTATGTGAGTGGCAAGCACACTTCGTGGACAATTACCTCTCACACATCTGTTTTGCACTACATACTGCATGCCCTCCATGACAGTACCAGACTGAGGCCCTCCACGGTGCTTTATGGTCGTGAGTTGGACACCCCACTTGACCTCATCCCACAGCCTTCTGGTGAGGCCATGGATGAGCCTGGTGTCCATTATCCTGAGACTCTTAGAGCATCCATTCGGGAAGCTCATGACCATGCCAGAGCAGCACTTAACTATAGTCATGACAAACAAAAACACTACTATGAGTGTGTTTTTATTTTTATTAATAAATGTAACGTCATGTTTGTTTACATGGAAGGGGCCAAACTTTTACTGGAACCATCCTGTGGGGACGTGACTTCAACTTCTGGTTCCTGTAGGGGTCTAGTATCATAATAAATGTCTGTGTTCTGAACAAACCCAGCCCTAAAAGAACTCAAATTTTTAGAAGTTCACATAAAAGCATTTTATTAAACTTCAAAGCTCATGCTCAATAATCCAGGTTTAAAAAAATCCAACAAAGTTAAGTCAGGTCCTCTTGACGGTTTCTTTTTCTTGAACCATTTTATTAAAAACTTTACACAAGTACAGTCAACAGAGCACTGACAACATTCCAGCAGGAAATAATTGATCCCTGGCTGCTCTGGAAGTGCTACAGCTAGCTATAGCTGCTAGCTGTTCTTGCTAATAACCCCAGGATTCAGTGTAAATCAGATGCTGGAGAGGAGAGTTGTTTAAAGACACCATTGGTCCATTTTGGTCCTGACCCTATTTGGACTAGCCATTAGCTCATCAGTCCTGTTAGAACTCTAAATTAAATTTCTCCAAAGTGAGGTCACTCAAAGAGCTACCTACAACAGGTAAGACATTAACTAAACACCAAACTCCCTGTCATGAGATGTTTGATCAAGCTGGACGTAGACGACGTTTTTTATTAAGATCTATTTATAGATCAGGGGTCAGCGGCGTTCATGAAAACCTGTTTCCTCTCTGTTTATATTCTCAAATCAAACCTGCTTGTTCTGTGCAACAAACAAATCCTTCATGTCATTTTTTATGGAGACAAATTAGGCCTCTTTCTTACCTCGGTTCTTTCTTTGACATTTCAATAGCTTTCAGAAAACACATCACAGCCTCGTCAAAGTCATCCTAAAATAGAAAATAAGAATATGTCACAATATAAAAACAATAAGCAGACAATTAGATTATTTGAAGAAGTCTTTTAAGTTGAAAAATTGAGACTTAGTAAGAGACAAAGCATAAAAGAGCTAAAGCGTTTCATTTGAATCGATGGGCTCAGCAGAAATATAAAACGGTGGTTAGGTGGCCTCACCACACTGCCGCTGGCTGCAGGACACTTCAGCTGGCCCTGGCAGACAAACGCTCGACACATCAACCGATTCGCCGCTGACTTCTCCTTGAAGAACATCTTGAGACAGGCTGCGCTGATCTCAGCACGCTCAAGCTGAAAACACAAACGGTCAGATGCAAACAATACTTCAACTCTGTGGTTTTCCACAAGTTTAATAAGTACTGTATTAAAACTTTAAAAGCCCAACGAGTTCATGTTCACTTGACCAAAAACTGAGTCATCTTTAGTGCAAGCATTCTTTAAACAGAAAACTGTCCACTGGTAAAAGGTAAGTTAATCCCTAAAACAACCTAACAGACATATATGTTATATAATCTAATTGCCCCTCGGGGATAATAAAAGGAACTTGAATCTACCAGTGGTTAATCTGAGCCGGATCCTGCCGGAACAAGAGCCGGGAACTCCCTCATTTTCACCATGTGCGTTCGGGGAACTGTTCTCTTGGATACGTCAGCTCATAGCTCCGCCCATAAAAGTCCAAAGTCATTGCACATTTTTATGTTGATTCTTTATTAAAATACAACAAGAGGAGACGTTGTCCATGTCTGTGGAGTGATTACTGCTGCAGCAGACGCAACAGCTCGTGCACACACCGCTGCCAGCAGAGATGCTGACCGCATGTCCCGCAGGGATGAATCGTCTTCATCCACCTTCAGCTGCGTCTCAGAAACCAAAGCAGCAAACGAACATTTTAATGGCACAAACGTTGCACTAACCACTCATTGTGTTTATTGAATTTTTTTTAACATGGGTGGGGTGTCAGCTTCATCTCGCTCAGCTGTGCACCAGACAGAGCACGTTTTACGCACAGGAGTGTCTCCAGACAGCTCTGCAGAGCGTGCCAGAGATGGGGACTCGAGTTTGGGACTCGGACTCGAGTCGCACTTAAGTCGCAAAAACAGAGACTTCAGACTCGACTCGGACTTGCATTCAAAAGACTTCCAACTCGACTCGGACTCGCCATTTGAGACTCGTGAGCATCGAGAATTGTTCGGAACCGGGACTAACTGTCCGGTTTTCCCAAAATCGTTCAAAATATTAATTTGCGATTCCTATGTTCGATGCTAGTTAGCCGACCGGAAGTAGCCGCCACGAAAACCACGAAGAAGAATCCACCGGAAGTGTGCATCCGCGATCGCAAGCATACTAATTTAATAAAATGACCAGTCAGGTCAGTGCAGCACTTGCAATAATTTTCTATCATGCAAAAGAGGGTTGAGAAGTAAAATAGTGTCCCGTCTTTGACGTACTCCACCGGATTATTTTCGCTTCGTATCCGACCGGAAGTACAGAGTGGTCCGTCTGCAACAGTGTTAATTTTGACAGCTATTTTTAATTTAGTTTTAGTCTTAGTCATGTGACTAAAACATCATTTAGTTTTAGTCATTACTTAGTCATCAGAATTTTTTTTGTTTTAGTCTAATTTTAGTTGACAAATCAATGAAAACATTTAGTCGACGAAAATAATTAGTCAACAAAATTAACACTGGTCTGCAAAACGCTCCGCCGAACTTTTCGCTAATCGCTACCTCTTCGGCTCCATCAGGTGAATAAATAAACTATAAACTAGTCTCATACCAACATTAAGGCAGCTAATAAGTTATACTCCGCTTAAAGCGGTAAGTCAGCTCAAATACAAACACGATGCTAACGTTAGCTCGTTTTTTTTCTTAGACAAACGACCTGAAATGGCTTCACAGTGTTCACCAGTGACTGTCCAAGGTAAATACTGTACGTCAGTGTAACCGAGTGCCACAAAACAGTTACAGCATATGTTGTGAAAAGGTTGCATCCCTTTTCAGATGTGGATTCAATTCAACCATGGATTGCACTTACATTGCACTCAAATCCAACACTTATTAACATTCTTAATTCATTTAAAGTTCTCTGTGTCTTTTAAAATGTTTTAATGTCTCTAGTTTTCATTATTATATAATTTCTGTTTATGTTCTCTTTCATTCCATTATGAGTGAATGTCACAGTTTGAAGAATTATTGAATAGGTTAGTTAGGCAATAACAACAGAGCTAATAATTGTACACATTCTCAGTCTTAAAAATGATTTAATAATCTCTTTTTACTGATAATACTGATAAACCTGTTGTTTGTTTAGGAACTTCCTGCAGTCTGTCCAGAAAGTCTCCACTGGAGGAGCGTTTTGCTGAGGAAAGGGCACAACATAATTTCACAGCTCCATGTCCATGAAGAAACAAATGGAGAGAGGGCTGCAGATACCAGGACATCCCACCAGCTGTTCTGTCTGAGGATCCTGCTGCTGTGGTGGAACCAGGTTAGCCCATCAGTGGGAGCTCAGTAACATGACTGCAGCATCAGACACTGGACAATATTATTTGTACTGTATAATAATAATAATACTGTATATGTTTGTGAGTCCTCCATGTTGGCTCTCTGCCCTGTGAGAAATTCATAGTACCGGTAAATGTAACAAAAAGGAAAAAGTTCATAGCATTAAATTCAAACAGAAGTTCAAATTATTTCATCCTGAAATAACTCTGGCTAACTACTGTAGCTTTTTTATAACATGGAGTTAAACTCAAAGCAGTCTCCTCAGATAAATAGTGTTACCATTATTTTTATATTAAAGTTTCTGTTAACTTATTATTTTTATATTAAAGTTTCTGTTAACTTATTATTTTTATATTTGATTGTTTCTGTTCAGTGCCCTGAGACAACTTGTGACTTGGAGCTATACAGTATAAATAAACTGAATTGAATTGAGGAGAGACATTTAATGTAATGTTTTGGCCTCTACATTCAGATAAAAATAAGCTGTAACGTGTAGTCACTGCCTAAAAGGTTGTTAGCAGCTGCTACAAACAAGCTTAGCGTCAGTGTGTTAATCTAATGTTAACCTGGATATTTTTAAAAGGAGAGACATTTAATGTCCATTGTTTGCGAATGAATACATAGTTCCCATGTGACGTCACAGAAGTGGAATTTTCGGGTTTTCCGCCATTTTGGTTGGCGATACTTCCATTCCTGACCACTAGTAGCAGTGTAGGTTACTGGCTCTGTGTGTGTGTGCCCTCGACCAGGCCCTCCACAACATCAAGAATATGCTCCGATCACTTTTTGTTCGGTAAACCAAAATTCTTTGTGAATAATTTTGCAAAACTGTGTGTGTTTGAACAGTTTTTTCAGTTTCTTGCTCCTCTGTTACTGTCTGTTACTGACGTTAGCTTAGCAACGCTATGCTAATGCTAACCTCCACTTTGTAACACTAACGGGAACAAAGTGTCCCACCTGTGTTTATGCTAGACTCTTTGTTGTTAGGAAGCTGCTTGTTAATGTTTTATTCTGAACCTTTATTTACCCTGTGACATCAGGCTGACACACACACACACACACACACGTTAACGACAGATAAACTGTCTCTGAGACAGGTAATGCAAGCCAGTCATCCTGGAGGAAATATTTTAGGTAGCCTACACAATGTGTTACAGTGGTTTAAAAAATGTCCACCCTCTTTCAGTTCATTTCAGGCTTTAATGTTTCAGGACATAATAAAAATGATCTGGTCATTAACATGTTCTCAAATGATTAAAATCTAAAGCTTCAACCAAATCATCATGACAGATAAACTGTTATCAAGTTGCTTCACAAACAACATAAGAGGTTTAAAAATTACAGAAACAGTAACACACTAATGGTAAAACTATGACATTTACAGCAGTAAAATTATAATCAAAATGTATAAGTGTAAATGTATATATATAAGTATAAATGTACAGTACTGTATATATAATGTATTAAATGTTTTATGTTGTTCAGGACGGCCTGGTCTTACAGCTCATCACCACAATGGACCGGTACAGAGTCCGTTAATACTGCAAATGCTGCACCAATCCGTCTGTCAAGCTCACGCTCCATTCTTCCCTCACTCGTGAGTCGTGACCAGAACCCCACACTGAAGTTGACAGACACACTTACCAGTACTCTGATAGCAGCAGAGGAACAAGCAGCAGGTACACAAGTAAACCAGCACAGTAATTCAAAAATAAATTAAATCTAAGATAAATTTACTAAAATCAATATAAAATTGAACATTTATTTTTGTGAATGAGTAAAAAATGTTAGGTGCAACTGTATTTATTTTTATTTTTCCTACTTTGAGTAGCAAACTTGGAGTCTTATTTTAAACTTTGTGATGCAAAAAATGACAATGTTTACTAATCTTTTTTTTTTTAAAGGTCCAGATGAGTGAAAAGCTCGTAGACACGGGTCCAGTCTCAGATCCTACTCCTGCGTCCAGTCTCAGATCCTACGCCTGATGGGTCCAGTCTCAGATTCGGAGGAGTTGGCGCAGTCGGGTGGTCCCGCATGGCGAGAAATCGGTTAATTTGTCAGAAACTGCACTCGGCTCCATCATTCCTTGTTGAAGAGTGTTTTGATAAATCATTTAATTAAAATACATAAAATCTCCCACAGTTCTCATATTGTATTCAGTTTAAATTGTTTTGAATTTATAATTATAGCTTTTATTCTGAACTTTATCAGTCTACTCCTGGAGGATGAACAGCAACATTCATGTTTTTATGTTTTGTACGTCAATAAAACACTAAACTGGTAAGTTACCAAAAGAACAATCACTGCATCTAAGTTTTATTTATGTGCAGTAGAACTTCTCATTATTGGACATTAAACAACGTATTCAACGTATTGAAATAAACAAAGTGAAACTTGGTACAACTGTTTTATTCAAACTAAAGGTAAGCACACATTCATTTAGCAATGCATGTTTTCACAGCAACACCAAATGTACTTGAAAAGCAGATTCGTCCATCTTTCATCCATCCAGCTTCATCGATCTCCTGGGACTCAGTACCTTACACAGAAACACAAAGGGAGAAAACGATTAAAATGCTTTCACTACTGGATTAAAAGGAGTTACCAAATTGTAACTTTTCACCACTAACTTTATTAACAAAGGCAGATCATAGTGGAAAATAAATATCAGTGACATTTACTGAGAAACGTTAAAAATACTATGACAGCAATAATTACAAATAATTTATTTTGTTAACACTAATTTAAGTATGAAAGGCAGTCTAAATAAATAATGTAATGTGAGAAATATCAGCCATCTTTACTAGCAACAGTGTTTAAAGTAGCACAGATTAGCATAGCTGATGTAGCTTTTACTAAAGTACACATGGCTGATATTTACTGTGGCACAAGTTACATTAGCTAAGCTATTCTTTGTTACGTTAAAATACGCTGATATTTACTGTAGCTCAAGCTATGAGCTTAGCACGCAGTAAACAACACCGATCTTACTTTAGCAAAGACTAGCTTAGCTGCTGTAGCTACGAGGGACATCTATGTGTACATTATTGTAATCACTTACTCTGCCAGTCATCAGAACAGTTATTAACATGAAGATTTGGACGTCCTTCACAACTTTGTTACTGGTTATTAAGCATCCATCCATGGATTTAAAGCTGCAGCTCCTCCGTTGTGGGCAGCCAACGATCACAGAGAAATTTATTGGTGACAACTTGTTGCCCTTCTCCACCAGGGGGCAATACCGCTTCGTCTGACATGATTTATTCCTCCAACTCACAACTTGTTGCCCTTCTCCACCAGGGGGCAGTACCGCTTCGCCTGACATTTATTCCTCCAACTCAACTCCAACCACTGCTAAATATGCACCTTGGTCAAGAGTAGCTTAGCTCTGGCTGCTCGGTCTGTTTATCCTACTAAAATGGCGGAAATTCCAGAATTCTAGAATTCTAGTCACATGTCTGGGAACTATGTATAGCATACATTCATTCACGGTGTCACTCAAATATTAGGGACTTGACTTGGACTTGACTTGGACTTGAGATCAGAGACTTGAGACTTGACTTGGACTTGCAAAAAATGACTTGTGAGCATCTCTGGAGCGTGCACAACTGACAATGTGTCAGAACTCCTGCAAACATTTCGCTTACAGTAAAAATCAAAATACGAGTGAAATGTTTGATATATACTATTCACATTCACATTTCAAAGTTAGTCAAAATAACAGGATCAAAATGTTAAAAAGAAAGTCCAGTTTTATTATCTACAATAAATGGATGGATTGTCCTTAGCTGGACAACAGAGAATTGAAGCACCTGACAGAGGTGACAGAGACTGGAGCCGAACAACGTGCACGACTGAATTCAGCTGAGAAGAGTTCGGGTCGGACAGTGAAGTTTGTGTGTGTGTGTGTGTGTGCGTGCGCGCGCGCACACACACACATTTTTAAATACATTCCATTTTGAAATAAAGATTCATTTTGTTGAGTGGAGTTATTATGCTTTCATTTGTCAAACCCATTTTATTTTGAAAGGACACGCACTTCCTGTCACATAATTAAGAACACATGTGTATGTATATAAGGTGACGTGTCAACTGAATAAACAGTCGTTTTGTTGGGATCGGATCTTGTCCTGGGGGCTCAGTCAGGAGTGGTTGGTTTGTACGGATGCTCTGGATCCGAGGGAGAGCTATTGTCAGGAGGGTGTGGTCGGTTGAAAGCTGACAGGAGGACTGTTCAAACTTCTGGATTTAAGAGCTTCAAGCGAGGAACGGTTTGATGAACAACCCTTTTGAATTTGGCGGTGGTTAACAAGCTGGTTGTGGATTGGACTGGAATGGCGACTCGGATTGATGATGACGACGATATGGAAATTAATGTTTGGACGCAGGCGACTGGAAAAGGACGAGGAGGAGGAAAACACAAGTCAAAAGGTTGGGCTGAGAACACAAAACGGACCTTGGATGAAATAAGTTCAGATGACGGAAGTAATGTTGTGAGCAAAAAAATGGTAAAGGAAGAGTTCAAAATAATTCTAAAATTCAAAGAAGACGATGGAAACTTACAGTTAGGCCCAATAGCAGTGTCTAGAGATCTGCAAAAGAAAGTTGGAGAAGTACACTTTGCTAAAATCCTTAGGGATGGGAACTTGTTAATCATTGTGAATACAGAAGAGCAGAAAACTAAAGTAATGCATATTGATAACATCTGTAAAAAGAGTGTCAGAGAAAGGAAAATAATAGGAGAACATAAAATTATGAGGGGAGTGATCACCGGGATCCCGACGGACGAAGACTTGGAAAAACTCAAAAAGAGTATTCTTGAATATGACATTAACAAAGTGACAAGACTGACAAGAAAAGTTGATGGAGAACGAGTACCAAGCATGTCAATAATGTTGGAGTTTAAGATGGAGAGATTACCGGAAAGATTAAAAATAGGATTTCTAAGTTTTCCAGTCAGGCCGTACATTCCCCCACCTATCAGATGCTACAAGTGCCAGAGATATGGACACATAAGCCGTTTACGCATTTGCCGGCCCTCCCCGGTCCCGCTCGTCTCTGGTTGGCCCAGAGCCAGCTCTGGCCCGCCCTCGTTGATTGCGCACTGTCCGGAGAGCAAGCCTTGAAGTGGGTGGGGTATTCACTTGACGTGGGTGGGCAGTTCTTACCGAAAAGCTCAGAATGCGAATTTTTGGAAAAAACGAAATAAATACTGAGTTTTCATGTGTTTTTTCACTACAGTTAGCAAGTTAAGCATATAAACACACGTTTCCGATCATTTTTATGCACTCAAAAGTAGTTTTTAGATGAAAATAGAGTGCTTTTAGGTGCGCTGGCGAAATTTACGAGCGGACTTCCGGTTTGCGAATTTTTGGAAAAAACGAAATAAATACTGAGTTTTCATGTGTTTTTTCACTACAGTTAGCAAGTTAAGCATATAAACACACGTTTCCGATCATTTTTATGCACTCAAAAGTAGTTTTTAGATGAAAATAGAGTGCTTTTAGGTGCGCTGGCGAAATTTACGAACGAGCGGACTTCCGGTTTGCGAATTTTTGGAAAAAACGAAATAAATACTGAGTTTTCATGTGTTTTTTCACTACAGTTAGCAAGTTAAGCATATAAACACACGTTTCCGATCATTTTTATGCACTCAAAAGTAGTTTTTAGATGAAAATAGAGTGCTTTTAGGTGCGCTGGCGAAATTTACGAACGAGCGGACTTCCGGTTTGCGAATTTTTGGAAAAAACGAAATAAATACTGAGTTTTCATGTGTTTTTTCACTACAGTTAGCAAGTTAAGCATATAAACACACGTTTCCGATCATTTTTATGCACTCAAAAGTAGTTTTTAGATGAAAATAGAGTGCTTTTAGGTGCGCTGGCGAAATCGCAGTTGATGACTCAACACGCAGCTAGTCACGCCCTCTGGTCTCGCCCCTACACGAAGCAGTCCAGCCCCTGCTGCAAACAACGAATCAAATGTGAGCAGTAAATGACGTGAACTGGGCCCGTCGGGCCGCGGTCCGATGGAACCACGGAGGAGATGGTTCCATGACGAGGGCGGAGTCGGGGAAAAAAAGGAAAATGCGAACATGCAGAACCCGGGTTATAAGCAGGGAGGAGCCAGGGAGAGCCGGGGAGGGCCGGCAAATGCGTAAACGGCTATAGCTGCAGTGTGCAGAGGACATCAGAGATGCCCAAGATGTGGAGGAAACCACAAATATGAAGAATGCACAGAAGGTAGTCAAGACAAGTGCTGCAACTGTGGAGGACAACACCGGGTGACATATGGGGGCTGTGAGATTAGAAAGAAGGCTGTGGAAATTCAACAGGTGAAAACAATCAATAACATCAGTTATGCAGAAGCAGTAAAAAAGGTGCAAGGACAGAAGGTTAGAATTGACAATGTAAAACCCCAACAAGTAGTTACACCGAGTCTACCACCAGTAGAACAACCGAAACCAGAGTCAGAAGTTACTGTAGAAAAGATCATGTTGTTCATCGCTTATGTTATCAACTGTACAGACCAAGTCAAACAAAAAACTGAAAAAATCAAGATCATAGTGAAAGGAGCAGAAAGGTTTTTGGGGATAAAAGACATAACATGGGAACACGTTAACAAGTCACTTGGGGGAGATGGGAAAACGGGAACAGCAGGGGAGAGGGTCGTATGATCATCTTACAGTGGAACGCCAGAAGTTTAATAGCAAACGGACAAGAATTTAAAGGGTTCATTAAAAACAGCCCAAACAAACCGGACATAATTTGCATCCAGGAAACATGGCTCAATTCTAAATTAGATTTTGTAATTAAGGGATATACCAATATAAGGCGAGATCGAGAGGAGGGTAGGGGAGGTGGTTGTATTATTTTCATTAAAGAGGGTATTTCACACAGATTATTAACAAAAGGATCTGATTTAGAGTTTATAATAATTGAAACATGGACAAAAATAGGGAATGTCAAAATCATAAATTATTACAACCCAGGTAAAATATTGTCGATAGAAACTCTGGATGACCTCGTTTCACAATTAGATGGGAAATTAGTTTGGTGTGGTGATTTTAATGGGCACAGTACATTATGGGGTACTCATGATGATCACAATGGTTTAATAATTGAGGAGATTATGGAGCTTAAGAATATAGTTTGTTTAAATGATGGAAGCAGCACAAGAATAAATATCACATCCGGAACAGAATCAGCAATAGATCTCACGTTAGTTTCAGACTCACTCGCAAGAATCAGTTCATGGCAAGTTCTTAAGGACACCACAATAGGAAGTGATCACCATCCCATAATAACCAAACTGGAGTTAGAAACACAACATTATGATGCACGGGGAGCACAAGCATGGAATTTCACTACCGCTAATTGGGCTACGTTTTTGGGAACGTGTGACAGAGAAATGGCAAACATTGATTTGGATGTAGAAATTAATGAATTAAACAGGTCACTCTGTTCATCTATTGTAGATGCAGCAAACAAATCCATCATGAAAAAAGGAGGAAAGAGTAACAAAAAGATAGTTCCATGGTGGACAAAGGAATGTGAGAAAGCAATTAAGATGAGAAATAAGACGTTTAAGAAATTAAAAAAGAATCATAATACTCAGAATCTCCTTGAATATAAAAAACAACAAAGTATTGTAAGAAGAACCATAAAAAATACGAAACGAGAATATTGGAGGGGATTTTGTAGTTCAGTGGGAAGAGAAACGGCATTAGGTAAAGTGTGGTCGATGATTAAAAGAATGAATGGAGTAAGGCAAGAGTATGGGTATCCAGTTTTGAGTGATGGAGAATTAACGGCAGTTGAAAATGCAGACAAAGCGGAAATGATGGTTAAAGCTTTTATTAAAATCCATAGTTCCGATAATATTAGTGATGACGGAAAAAGAGGACGAGAGAGAACCTTAACAGAAAATAGAAAGTTTTTGGAAGAGGAAGGAGAAAATGATTTATTAAATGTACCGTTTTCCAAAACTGAATTAAACCGAGCACTTCGAAAATGTAAACTATCAGCACCAGGACGTGATCAGATTTGTTACGTAATGATTAAACATCTCAGTGAAGCATCGAAAGATATTGTTTTAGAATTATTCAATAGAGTATGGGAAGTGGGACAGCTGCCTCAGTCTTGGAAAGAAGCAGTAATCATACCGTTACGGAAGCCAGGAAAAGATCATACCAAACCGGAAAACTACAGACCAATAGCTTTAACATCTAACATCTGCAAAATTATGGAGAAAATGATAAATGAAAGACTAGCATATTATATAGAGAAAAAAGGTTATTTGACCAACTATCAAAGTGGTTTTAGAAAAGGAAGAAACACGATGGATCCAGTCTTGTGTCTGGAACATGACATCAGGAAAGCCCAGATTAATAAAGAAAGTGTGGTAGCTGTGTTTTTTGATGTAGAGAAAGCGTATGACATGATGTGGAGAGAGGGGCTACTTATAAAAATGAAAAAAATGGGAATCACAGGACGAATGTTTAATTGGGTAAAACATTTTCTGTCTGACAGACAAATACAGGTAAGAATAGGACAAGTTTACTCAAACAAATACTATATAGAGAACGGGACGCCGCAGGGGAGTATAGTTAGCCCTCTATTTTTCTCCATAATGATAAACGACATGTTTGATGACGTAGAAATAGGAATGGGGAGATCATTATTTGCTGATGATGGCGCTTTGTGGAAGAGAGGCAGAAATCTACAGTTTATTCTAAAAAAGGTGCAGGAAGCAATAACAACAGTTGAAACATGGTCTAATAGGTGGGGAGTTAAATTTTCTGTGGACAAGACAAAATCAGTAATTTTCACAAGAAAAACCATACCTAACAATACTGAACTCAAGTTATATGGAAAACTAATTGAAAGAGAAAAACATTTTAAATTTCTGGGTATCTGGTTTGATATGAGACTTACATGGACAGTGCACATCCAAAAAGTTACAGATAAATGTAAAAGAATTTTAAACATCATGAGGTGTTTGACAGGAAAAGACTGGGGTGCAGACAGGAAGGCTCAAAGGACCATCTACACAGGATTAATCAGATCAATAATAGACTATGGGAGTATCGTTTATAGTTCAGCTTCAGAAACAAATTTGGAAAAGTTAAACAGTATTCAGTATCAGGCATTAAGGATTATTACCGGGGCATTCAAAACAACACATACAGGATCAATATTGGTAGAAATGGGAGAACCACCACTGAACATTAGAAGAGAACAATTAGCGTTAACATACTGGGCAAATCTGAAAGGACACGAACAAAACCATCCAACACAGGAAGTATTGAAACCATGCTGGGAAAAAGAAAAGAAACTCATAAAAAGCTTTGGTTGGACCATAAACCAAAAATCAACGGAAATTCAAGTGGATGATCTTAATGTCAGCCCAACAGTTCCACTTTCAAACGTACATCCATGGTTGTTCACAGATCCAACAGTGGACTTAAAAATGTTGGAACAAACTAGAAATGGAGTAAACTTCAACACAGTTATTGAACGCATCGATCAATATTACGGATATGTAAAAATATATACAGACGCTTCAAAGAATACAGCGGAACAAATGGGGGCTGCATTCATTATACCAGAGTTTGGTGTTAAAGTAGGGAAGAGATTAAACGACAAATTATCGGTATACACAGGAGAACTGACCGCGATATTATTGGCAGTTCATTGGATAGAAGATAATCAACCACTCAGATCAGTCATATGTTCAGATTCCAGTTCATCAGTAGTTAGTATAAAAAACGGTTGTTCAGAAAGCAGACCAGACATATTGACAGAAATACAGCAGACACTATTCAGAATTAACATGATGGGATTGACAGTTGCATTTTTGTGGATTCCAGCACACATAGGGATAAGAGGTAATGAAATGGCAGATAAAGTTGCAAAGGAGGCTACCAAAGCCAATTCAGTGGAAATGGATGTAAAATTCAGTCGGGCAGAAGTAAAAAGTATCACAAAGCAGAGAATGAGGGAAAAATGGCAAAAGCAATGGGAAGAGGAAAGAAAAGGTCGATGGTTCTACAGCATTCAACGTAAAGCTGGAGAAATGCGGAGCGCTGAAAGACACAGAAGGGAAGAAACTGTCATCTCAAGACTCAGATTTGGACACACAGGATTGAACAGGACACTATTCATCATAGGGAAACATAACACGGGTAAATGTGACTACTGTGGAGAGGATGAGACCATTCAGCATGTGCTAATGATCTGCCATCAGTACCATCATGAAAGAAGACAGATGATTCATAGACTCAATGCAATAAACGTCAGATACGACCCTGTAGAGTTGCTACAACTAAACTCAAGTTCTGCAAGCACCAACATTTTGTTAAAATACTTGAAAAGGACTCATTTGTTCAACAGAATCTGAGCAATATTTATTTATTTATGGAGAGTTTTTTTTTTTTTTTTTTTGAGCGCTATTTCAGTTCATATCCTAAACAGCAGATGGCGGTAATGCTTCAAAATCATGTAAGCCAACCGCCAAAGAAAACCCAAGAAGAAGAAGAAGAAGAATAAACAGTCATTCCCCTTGTGGTGAACAAACCAGAACGCTGACTCTTGGTCATTTTTATTCCTCCGTGGTGACGGTTTATCTGGATGAATGCACGCTCGGATTCCGACTGAGTGACGCTACCTGCTGACACATTTATATTGTCATTTATATTGTTTTTCAAAATCTGAAAGTGTCAAAAGGAGGAAGCGGAGCCTGGGGACTTTGGGTCGGGCTCTCCAATCTCTGGTGCTGAGGTCACCGAGGTGGTTAAAAAGCTCAGCGGTGGCAGGGCTCCGGGGTTGGATGAGATTCGCCCTGAGTTCCTTAGGGCTCTGGATGTTGTGGGGTTGTGTTGGCTTACGCGACTCTGCAATATCGCTGCTCCAAGTGGCTGGGGAGAGAGAAGTCTGGGCCTCCCTACTTAGGCTGCTACCCCCGCGACCCGACCCCGGATAAGCGGACGAAAATGGATGGATGGATGGATGAAAGTGTCAAAAACAAATATAAAGACCAGATAAATGTAGTTTAACGACGCTTCAGAAAAACTGAAACTGTCATAATTATATAAGTTAATGTGATTTAATAACGTGAGGCTGAATTTGTGACATTTGTTCTGAATTAGAGTAAAATCTAAATCAAGTGTTTAAAGGGGACCACATGTAAGTATTTAAAAATTTTATGTTATGTCTGTGTGCTATCTTGACAATATTAATTCATTTTAATACACAAAATAATTCTTAGATAATTAATTATACCCTTTTTAATTCTGCCATTTTTAACTTTCGTTTTGAACGACCGGTTTCTTGAAGTCCACGCCCTTCAAAGATCTGTTTACGCCCTCTGTAACAGCCAGTATCTGTAATGTGTTGTTGTTTTAAAATTAGCTCTTTTTTTATTACTCATTTGACTTACTGTTAGTGCTAGCTTAAGATAACTTACCGAAACCCGTCTGAGCGCGCCGCAATTAGCTGCTCCTTTTAGCATGAGACCACCCGAATCCGATGCTAATGTTAGCTTGTTCCTCTTCCGGTGTTCGCCAGCTCCGCTCGTTGCACGCGGCGATTTTGGGAGTTATCGCTGTTCCAGTCAAGACAACACAAAGTTCACCAAGTGTCTCCCGTAAATTAATCCGTAAGGAGAAGGTCCTCGCTGCTGCGAGGCTGTACAGTTGAAGCTCCGCTCCATCGCGCCAGAAGAGGGTCCCGTTGCCGCCGGTCCCTACGCCGGGGGTCCGCTCGTTTAATTTTTGCCGGCTGCGCGTTGGGAGCGATCGCAAATACACTAAAAATTGAACTAAAACATAAAAATAACAATTATACTTTATTTATAAAGCCATTTAAAAAAACACAGCTGCAACAAAGTGCTGTACACATGAAATTAAGAACATATAAACAAAAGATGAGATGAAATCATGAAAAACAACAGTCATGTGTTTAATACAGAAGTGGGTTGAGCCTAACCAGGGGTTGCTAGGTGAGGGGCTGGACTCAGGTTGTGGTGGGTTGTCCTCTCTCGCTTGTGACGTAACATGCGAGAGTATTTTAAAACGAAACGTATCTTATCACAGTAAAATAAATTTACTAGAGTAAATAAACCACTGGGTGCATTTTTTTGCCACTAGGACTGTTTTTTTATGAAGTACATACCCAAAGTTGAGTAAAAAAACTTTAAAAAGTGAATTTAGAATATGTGGTCCCCTTTAACTTGGTTTAGATTTCTCGCACCTGGAACACGTTGCACAGGAAGTGAAGTTGTGATTTCTTTAAGGGGTTTCAAACATTTGATAAGGTCAACAGAAAAATCAAAGCAAATATGTTCTTGTTTTTAGTATTTCACCCTGATTTACAACACCTTGATTTGTTGTTTTATACACAACTCTTATTTTAACTGCATCTTTACTGTAGTTTATTGTTGTAGTTGTCTGTACTTGATCTGTTCTGTCTGGAACAGGTCTGTCTTGTAGACGAGTCCTCGTGGCTCAATGAGACTAGCCTGTAGAATTAAAGGTTGAATGAAACTAAACTGACCTGTGTCACGGAGTAAATGCCAAATAATTTGTATTTGTACAACAAATATTTGGGTTTTGTGAGGTTCACATGGTTTTTTATGATATAAACCAACACTGACTACGAGCAGTTGGTTTTTCTTCCAAACAGACAGAATTTTTTTTCACAATTTTATTTTATATATTTATATAAATCTGCTCTTCCAGATTTTTAAAAACTTTTTATTCATGTTTATGTTTTGAATTGAACGTAAATCTGGAAACAAAGGTTTATTTTTCCATGTTCTTTTTTCCACACAAAACAAACAAACAAACAAGCATCTTTATTAAATTGATGCCTTTTTAAATAATCGATGCCAGCTCGTGAAGTTGCTGGTTGAACTCCAGCAGGAAGTAAAGCCTCACCTGTAGAGCTGTCTCAGCGCAGGTGAGCAGCAGCTCGGGGGGGAAGGCTCGAGGCTTTCTGCGGCCTTGTATCAACCTGAAGGCGGACTCCAGAGCTCCGCAGTCTGCCGACAAAACTCAGTTAGCACGAGAACTTCCCGCAGCTTCATGTGAAAATAAAGACCTCGACAAACCTCGGTTCTCCTCGGCCTTGGATAAATACTGACGGACATCCAGCTCCATCTTGTCCCACCGGAACAAGTTAGCTCGTTTAGTTTGGACAAACTGCTTCTAAACTAAAAAAACACTTTGAAGAAGCTTCCGGTTTCTGGTTGAAATGAAAAGTTGTTGTTTATATCATCAAAACGTCCTCATAGTATCTTGGTAACAGTTGAAATAATTCGTCTGACCATTATTTTATTTAACTTCCAACTAATCTTCACACTGCTGCCGTTTTTTAGAAGCGTTGCTAGGCAACCGAAGAACAGGTGAAACTACGGGTCTCCAATTGAGACAAAAAGTTGGAACGCAGTTTTCACGCAGACATCTTGTTACAAATCATGGAGAAGAAAATAATTCAACCCCTCTTTTGTTTGGGTCTTATTCAACTACTCATCTTTTGTTTATTTGGTTAAAAACAAAACAAAAAAACACGACTTTTCTAATCGTTTGGCGTAAGTAAATGTTACTTTTTTTTTCTTTTTTTTTAAGGTAGCTTTATTTAACAACACAACAAAACAAGTACAAACAAGTATGGCAATTTACAGTAGTTTGAATATACATAGAAGGCATATTAGAGGCAGACTTAAAAAAAGAGAACATAAGGGCAGATTAATATAAAATGAAAATAAATAAAATAATATATATACTAATTAAATACAAGAGGATAATGATTTAGAATCAACATGTATTGGTGGGCAGTTCTGTCAATATTTCAGTTAGGTATTCATATGTTTCAATGCATTTCAGAGATTTTAAATATAACTGGAATTCAGATAAAAATATGTTAAAGATTGGGGATGATTTTAGCACTCTTTGTTTATGAATAAAGAATTTCGCCAAACAGAATATCACATTACAAGAGAGTTCCATTTTTTTGTTTTTCAGTAAAACTCCAAATGTTATCATATCTCTAGAAATAGATTCAGGAAGTATAATTTTGGGTTTGATCCATCTTTCTAAGCAATTCCAAAAGATTTTGGTTTGATTGCATTCATAAAAAATATGGTCTGTTGTTTCTATATCTTTTTCACAGAATGAACATTTATTATCATCAATGTTAAAACGATTTCTTAGTAGCTCTTTGGAGGGGTAAATTGCATTTAAAATTTTAAAATGAACATTTATTATCATCAATGTTAAAACGATTTCTTAGTAGCTCTTTGGAGGGGTAAATTGCATTTAAAATTTTAAAATGTGTTTCTTTAGCTTTCGGTTGTATGGGAAGTGTTAAATATAAAGTTCTCAACCTCTCAATAGATTTTCTTTCAAATTTGCAGAGTATGTTATTTTTATTTATTTTCCCAGGGAATAGAGATTCATTTAGACAGTTCCTAATTGTGCAGTTATTGATTTTTTTGTCAGTAAATAATACTCCATTAATAAATAGAGTTCAACTAAGGCACTCAAAGTCAATTACTTTCAGACCACCATCTTTAATTTCTTTTACCATGTGACCTTTTCTAAGGTAGTGTGGTCTGTTTCTCCAGATAAAGTTCATGTTCATTTGATTGATGGTTTTGATTAGGCTATTTGGGACAGCAGTGCTACAAGTTGAATATATTAATCTTGACAAGCTTTCCATTTTGGATAGGTGAATTCGTCCTAAAATAGAAAGGTCACGTTGGAGCCATAAATTGAGTTTGAATTTACATTCTTTAATTTTTTTTTCAATGGTTAATGTTGATTCTTGGTTTTTAGTTATAATAGTTCCTAGATATTTGATTTCAGATTTGACTGGAATGCCAGAGATTTCCTTTAGGGATGTGTCATGAATAGCTAAAAGTTCACATTTTTTTAAATTTAGCGTTAGCCCTGAGGCCTCTGAGAATAATTTGATTTTTTCGATTACAATTGGAACCTGTTCATGATTTTTTAAGAAAACAGTAGTGTCATCTGCTAACTGGCTAATAATTAATTCTGTACCAAAAACGTTTAATTTCTTAATGTTTGTGGAGTGTTTTAGATATATTGCTAACATTTCTGCAACTAAGATAAAAAGATACGGGGAGATAGGACACCCTTGAGGGATTCCTACATTAATGTTAAATCTTGCTGTGGTGCCTTAGATAGTATTACACAACTATTAATGTTTTGATATAGACCTCTTATTAAGTTTATAAATTTATCTAAGTAAATGTTACTAAGCGACCAGGAAACAAGCAATCGGTTCTACTACGGGTACCCGAGTGAGACAAAAATATTCAGAACGCAGCACACCCTGATGCTCAGTCCAGGTAGAAAAACGTAAAGAAAAAAAAAGAAGCTAAGTCTGGTCCTCTGGACATTCAAGAAACAAAACAAAACGTTGTTTTTTTTGAGGACCAGATTTAGTTTTTTTTTAGATTCAGAACGCAGCTCATTACAGATTATCTAAAAAAGCTAATCTGGTCCTCTGGACATAAAAAAATAAAAATAAAAATGTAGAAACGTTTCATCTTTTGTCCGAAAGACTTCCTCTGGCTGATGGTCCTTGATCATGTGAGCAGCTGGTTTCAGCTGTCAGCAGCAAACTGGTTGATCCACTGTTAGAGGGTGCTATTTATAAGACTGAGCTGAATACAGCAGCTCAGACTGAGGAAGTCTAAATTCAGAGGAAAGATGAAAAGGTTTTTTTGTTTTTTTTATGTCCAAAGGACCAGACTTAGCTTTTGTAGATTTTTCTACCTGGATTATTGAGCATGCATCAGGATTTTACAGATTATCTTAATACAGCTACTTTTCTCTAGTTTAATTTATTTAATAAACAATAAACTTTATTTCTAACTGTTCACACAGAGATTGTAACTAAGCAACCAAGGAACAAGTGGAACTACGGATACTCGACTGAGACAAAAATATTTGGAACATCATTTTAGTGCAACGGACAAGTGTTTTGTCTCATATTTAATGGTTGCAATTGTTATTGCTACTTTTCCTTTTGACTGTACATTTGGTTACTATTTTGTTTTGATTTGTTGAAAAAATTGTATGCCTCTTTTGTGACTATTACATTGTTAGTCATTGTTGTCATCATTCTTTAGTTTGTAGACAGGTCTCTCTTGTAAATGAGTCCTCGAGGCTCAATAGGATTAACCTGACTAAATAAAGGTTGAATGAATGGTTACCAACATTTTTACTATTAACTTTAGTTTTAAACCATTGCAGTTAACTTCTAATTTGAAATACAACCTGACTCCTGTACTTTTGCTGCACTTCCTGCACATGGATTTATTAAAACTAAGAAGAAAAGCACTTCCTCGTTCATGTTTCATGTCTATGGTTCATACCAGAGCCCTATACCTGTATAAGAGAATCATGAGTGATCTGACAGCGTTTGAGTGATCAGTTGCTCAAACCCTGATCACTGCAGGAGGATCTAACTGCACACAGAGAAAATATTAACGTTTTAGAATCAAACACAGTGACAGAAACTCTTTACTTCCAAACTGGAGTATTTAATGTTCCCATTACATTTTCATTAATTAAATAATTAATTAACCTGATTGGCTCAACTATGTGCGTTTCCCATCACAAACACCTTGTTCTAACAAAATGAGCACAAACATTTTCTCCATTTTACCTGAACATCCTTTTAGATTTTAGATTCACATAATTCTGATATGGAGAGACTGATTCATCAACATGTTCATTAAACTGGCCCCATGACGGGTCTGCATGATGAGGAATGTCTACAGAACACCTGGGATGCTCACAGAGCTTTATAGCTTCATGATGGTGACAGGGCGTTCTCTGTAGCAGGACCAAGACTCTGGAACGAGTTACCGCTGCTCATCAAACAGGCCCCCTCCCTCTCGGTTTTCAAATCCCGGTTAAAAACTCACTACTACTCCATCGCTTTCAATGCCAGCTGATTTGTATTGGATCGTTTTACGGTAACACTTTATAATAAATACACCTTATTTAGCCTTATTTAAGCATTAATAAACATTTAATTAACATTGCAAACATCATTAATTAAGGATGATTCACACTTAATACACTATTAATTAACACACTAACGCTTTATGCATAAAGAATAATGAGTTCCAAAACCTACGTACTCAATGTTTATTCATGCTTAATAACTCATGAATTAACTATGCTATCTATATTTGTAAATGCACAAATTAATGTACTTTCACCACATGTATTAAATGCGTCCTAATTGTTAAATAATGTTTGAATTCACTATCTATTAATCCTGCAATGCATCATTAATTAAGGCAGTTGCTAGTAGTTACTTAAGTGTATTTGTGAACCCTTCTAAAGTGAAGACTATTCATTCTTTATTAAGGTTTTGTTAATGTTGAATAAATCCTAAATAGTTATTTTTCACTTGTGGAAATCTAAAATGTTTACCCAACCTGGGTCATGATGAAACACTCAACCTGTAGCAGGTCACTAAAGTGGCAAAAATTGTGTCAAAGAAAAGTACTGTAGTGCAAAACATTTTGGTCACAAATCAAATGCTAGGATTTTACAACGTTTCACTGACGTTTTTCTTTTTCTGTTCGTGTTGAAGCGGCTGCTTCAACAACCCGCCCGGACAGAAAAAGCTGTGACACAAAACGTGCGTGGTGACGTCATTGTTACGCAGCGAAACACTCAACCTGTAGCAGGTCACTAAAGTGGCAAAAATTGTGTCAAAGAAAGGTCGTGCAAAACATTTTGGTCACAAATCAAATGATAGGATTTTACAACGTTTCACTGACGTTTTTCTTTTTCTGTTCGTGTTGAAACGGCTGCTTCAACAACCCGCCCGGACAGAAAAAGCTGTGACACAAAACGTGCGTGGTGACGTCGTTGTTACGCAGCGCTCACTCCAACAGCAGGCGTTAGCGATAGCAGGCTAAAAGCTAAGCTAGTCTCCAAAGCGCGTTGTTTTCGCTTCAAAACGAGTCAAACGAGTGCTCATGACCGTCAGAATGTGACTGAACAAAGTTTCACAAGCGAAGAGAAAGCTGACGACATCACGATGTGGACGTAGTTCGGTTTTGTTAAACTGCAGGCTTCTTCTGCAGCGAGTCCTACTCGGTTTCTTTATTTTGCAAAACGTGACGGAGTCGTTCTAACTAGCGGTGGGAACATCTAACTGACAGATGTATGTTTTATTGACTTTTAGAAAATGTCAATACAAACCTGTTTTTGGTATTCAACGTCTCCTGCTTTGATTTTTGTCTGATTTCCACAAGTGAAAAATAACTTCTGGCTATTTAGGATTTATTCAACATGAACAAAACCTTATGTAACACGGGCTATGAAGGCCCGGATTGTGACTCAGAGGATGTGACTCTAAAGCCAACTGGTAGACTGTAAATAGTCTAGGGCTTCCCTATTACAAATACGCAGGTACGCCTGGCTTCAAATGACAAAAACAGAAGTGTTGTATACAATATATATTTTATTAATTCCTTTCTATATTAAAACAGCCTTTATTAGATGCATTTATGCTATGGTGGTTCTACCATGCCAGTTGTAAAGGGCTAGCACAACTCCAAATCACTTAACACCAAAGGATGTTACATGCCAGTAACATGAGAGCATATACAGTTTAAAACAAGGCACAGAGTTGGGAGCACAATATAGCAACCGTAGCAATCTGCTGTACAGGAATGACAGTTAGTAAGGTGCTTGCACATGATAAACAATATTAGAAAATACAAGCATGTACCTTAATCAGTCACAATCCCAATAACAAGCACATTCAATTAGTTGCAGTGGCAATCTGCCACCCACTGGCACATGTCCTAAAGAAACAAACAAATACAAATAAATACTTTAACAGAACTCCACAACAATATGTGGAACAGCATTGACAGCACCCAACCAGCCATAAGTGACTAATGAAAAAAAACATTTACCTTAGCTTTCAGGGCCACACTCTGAAGCTTGTGCTACAGGGCTTTGCACAACTCCATGAACACTGCAGCAGCACCTACTACAGCCACATGCAGCAAGAGACTAAACAGCCAACACCCTGGAGAAGAATGTTTGGCTTACACACCTGGTGCTTAGTAACACTAATGAGCTAAACCACACTGAAGGTGGAGGAACAGGACACGGTGTGTTCAGGGAGCCAAACTAGAGTGGGAATTTACAGCCACTCTTCCAATGAACTAAAACCACCCGGTTACATCCTACCCCCCCTTTATGGATCGGTGGCTCACCGATAAATCAAAACCGCAACCAGGGTCAAAAAGTGGCGGTAACCAGGCTGCTGGCACCCGGGTCCACTGAAACAGTAGCCCTACAGTCGTCACTCCTAACCGGTCGTGGGAGGTGATGGGGGTTGGAGTGTTTGCCAGCGGTTTTACGGCTGGACTTCCTGGGGCCGATGATACTGCTTTGGGGAGCTTGTACAGCCGGTGGCGCCTCATATGGCATATGAACTGGAGGCCTTTCCGGTGGTTCTGGCTTCACAGGCGGGTTACTAACAGCCTCTCGGACCACCAGCCAAGATCCAGACTCCACATCATCCTCGTCACTAGTCTCATCAGGCAGACACTGCAGCCAAGCATCAGGGCAGGCATCTGTAGGTGGTAGAGCAGGTTTTATAGCAGTACGATGCACTTGTCTCACAAGATGAAGCTTATCAACTGGAGCAATTGAATATACCACACCACCTGTACTGGGCCCTCTCACGACTTGGTACACTGTGGACCCCCATGCATCTTGAATTTTTCTGCGACCTGGGCCCACATCACGCAAATACACTCTTTGTCCCACTTCAAGTGGCTTGCACTGGACCTTTTCATCATGCCTCACTTTCCTCCTCTGGGCTGCCAGCTCCACTCTGCCCCTGGCAGCATCCATGGCCACATTCAGACGCCTCCTGTGCTCTGCCACCCAGTCACACACACTGGATGCCGTAGGCTCCGGAAGATGGCCAAGAAGGAAATCCACTGGCAAGTGAGGTTCTTGTCCAAACATGAGGAAGTGGGGTGATTCACCAGTCGACTGATGGGCAGTGGTGTTATAGTGGAAGACAAGCTGTGGGAGGTGTTCTGGCCAATTTCGTTTTTCTTCTGGAGGAAGGGAACGAAGCAGGTTAAACATAGTTCGATTAAAGCGTTCACACTGTCCATTTCCCTGTGGGTGGTAAGGTGTGGTACGACTTTTCTGAACTCCATACAGCTCACATAGCTGTTGCACCAAGAGACTCTCAAAGTTCCTCCCCTGGTCTGAGTGGATGCGAGCCGGTACTCCAAAACGGTAAAACCACTCACGAACCAGGATCTTCGCTACCGTAGCTGCTTTTTGATCACGAGTGGGGATGGCTTGGGTGAACTTTGAAAACACATCTGTCATCACCATCACGAGCTCCCTTCCATCACGGGCGGTTTCCAACAGTGTAAAATCAATGGCCAGCAGCTGATTTGGTCTTGAAGCAAGGAGGTGACCCATAGGAGCACGAGCTCTTGGTTGGGTGTTTTTAGCAAGGGTACACCTCTCACACTGCTGGCACCAGTCCTTTACATCTTTGTCCATCCCTGGCCAGAAACACCTCTGCTTCACGACATCAGTTGTCCTCTCTATCCCTTGGTGGCCATGATGTTGATGAAGCTCCTGTAACACCTCTGATCTTAAGCTCTCTGGGAGAAGTAACTGGAGAACCTCTTCTCCACCATCTGGTCTCCAGCTGCGCCGATACAGGAGGTCCTCCTTCTGGACAATTCGACCCCACTGTTTTACAAGTCCCCGGGCCTCTGGACCCAGACGCTCCTTCTCAGCACAGCTTGGCGCTCTCTGCTGCTGCCAAAACTCCAGAAATGCTGAGATGGCAGGGTCAGCCCTTTGGAGTACCCCCAGATCTTCCCCGCTGCGAGATGGCAGAGCTGTTATGACCAACTGGACAGGGTCTTCCTGCATCCCCACAAACCGCTCACCAATTGCCTCTGGAATGACTGTTCCTGGGAGGAGGTACTCCAATTGCGTTCTGTCCCCACTAGTCTGTTGCCTTGAGAGGGCATCCGCATTCTTGTTCACACGGCCTGGGCGATATCGGACTGTATACTCAAATGCTGAGAGTTCAGCGATCCACCGATGCTCCGTGGCGCCCAGTTTGGCTGTGTCCAAATAACTCAAGGGGTTATTGTCTGTCCATACTATACATCGGTGGCCCCACAGGTACTCTTTGAACTTCTCAGTCATGGCCCACTTCATGGCTAACATTTCGAGCTTCATGGAGCTATAATGTTTCTCAGCAGCATGTAAGCTGCGGCTGGCATATGCAACTGGTTTCACTTTGCCACCTTGCTCTTGAGACAATACGGCTCCTAGCCCACTGTGGCTGGCGTCGACCTCTAAAATGAAAGGCAGAGAGAAATCAGCAAAAGCAAGTGTGGGGGCACTTACAAGCTTGGCCTTGAGCTCCTGGAAGCTCCTTTCACAGTCCTCCGACCAAACGTCTTCCAACAGTTGCCTTCGTCCTCTGCACACCTTCGACCCAGCAAGTTCTGCAACAAGACGATGAAGGGGGCCAGCTAGTTTAGAAAAATCTTCTACGAACCTCCTGTAATAATTGGCAAACCCCAGGAACGACCGCAACTCTGAGATGTTGGTGGGGTGAGGCCAGTTTAACACTGCCGCAACCTTTCCTGGGTCCGTGGCCACGCCCTCCTCAGAGATGAGATGTCCCAGATATTTCACCTGCTTTTTGAAGAAGTCACACTTTTCTAACTTGACTTTCAATCCCTCTTGTTTTAGGCGACTTAGAACCCTTTCCAGCCGTGTCAAGTGATCATCAACACTGGAAGAGAACACAACAATATCATCCAGATATAACAAAAGTGACTGACCATGCTGGGCCCCAAATATCCTCTCCATCAAACGCTGGAAAGTCCCTGGTGCATTGCATAGTCCAAATGGCATACGGTTGAACTCGAACAGGCCAAACGGGGTGCAGAAAGCTGTTTTTGGCTTATCGATCTCTGCAACTGGAACCTGGTTATATCCAGAAGCAAGGTCCATTGTCGTAAACCAGCGGGCGCCCGAGAGGGAGTCTAGTGTCTCTTCTATTCGAGGCAGTGGAAAAGCATCCTTCCTGGTCTTTTTATTAAGTTGTCTGTAGTCTACACAAAGGCGAAGACTACCGTCCTTCTTTCTGACTAGGACAATTGGGGACGCATAAGGGCTACTGCTCTCTCGAATTACCCGGGTTGCCAGCAGCTGGTTAATGTGAGACTTAACTGCCTCATATTCAGATGGAGGGATGCGCCGATACCGCTGTCGTATGGGAACATCATCTGACAAAGGGATGCTATGCTCAATTAAATTGGTAAAGCCAAGGTCACCATCAAAAGCAGAAAACACAGATTCATACTTTAGCAATAAGGCTCTCACTTTGTGCTGCTCTATTCCATCTAGCATAGAGAGATCAAGGGAGGTTATCTTCTCTCTAACTGAGCCAGTCTCGGCAGTATGGGACCTGACTGCAGCAATAATTTGCTCCTGTACACAAGGGACTTCCTGCAACTCTGATGGTAGGCTCACCACATCTATAGGAGACAACACTCCAAGAGAACAGCGGGGTTTCAGTGTAACCGTACACACCCCTACATTCACCACAGGAACATAAACAGTACCCCGAACAACATGCAAGAGAGAAGGAGACACTAACAAACCCTCAGGTAAGCCAAACTTTGCATTTAAGGGTTCAATCAAAACAGCCCCTGCCAAGGCCAACATAGCAGAACAAGTAGCAGGTACAAGTTTAGTAGTGCCAGCAGGAACTACCACAGGTCTTTTACCACGCAGCTTTGCGACACTAGTCTGAATAGGGCCTTTCTGCAAGTTGGTCTGCTGATATAACTGGAAGGCAGGAAGCCAGGAACTGAAAGCCCCCAAAACTGTAGGGCGTTCAAACAACTCTGGGCCATACTGGTCAAACAACTGAAAATAGTAGGCCTTTATGACATTCATCCCAATTATGCCCGGTATATGAGGTAAACCAACCCGACCTGGAGGGTCTCTAACAACCAAGATCCCTCTTCTAGGAATTACCACACCACACACCTCTATGTCAGGCTCAAGATAACCCAAGTACGGAATGCTTAAACCGTTGGCAGCTCTCAGCTCTAACCAATGACAGGACTTTAACTTGTCTGGAAAATATTTCCTGAAAAAGCTCTCTGAAATGGTAGAAACCATAGAACCTGTGTCAAGGACACATTGGACCGGAACTCCAGATAATTTCACAGTGACTTGGGGACAAGGCGCCATTAAACACTCCTTCACCTCATCTACATGGGGACCCACTGAGCCTGAACCACCCCCTCCTAATGTCTGGCTCCTTACACTAGGGGGAGTTAGTTTTCCGACAACTGAGGGCTAGTGGTGGCTTGGACCCGAGGGGACCTGAACTGGGAACGGGCGTTACAGTACCGAGCAATGTGACCTGGTTGTTGACACCTGTGACAAATCACACTACTAAGACCAGAAGAACTGGCCACAGGGTGCTGCTGCATAGCTGCAAGGGATTGAGTGATCTGATCCAACTGGTCCTGTTGCTTTTGTACCAATTTTGTCAGAGTGGCAATTTGTGAGGAAGTAGAATTAGAGGGGGGCTCAATTTGGAGAGTGGGTGCACTAGCCCGTTGTACAGCACAAGAGGACGACACAACACTATTGTTGTCCACCCCACCCTCACGCTCCCATGTAATGGCCTCAGCCCTAACTTCCAGCAATGTACACCTTGGATTGTCACGAACGTAACGCTTTAATTCCCTACGCAGATCAGAATTGCTAACATTTTGAATAAATTGATCACGAAGTAAAATGTCTGCATTAGTCATGGCATGAGGAGAATTAGCTTTAACCCTGTTCATTAAACAAAACAAGGAATGGGAAAATTCCTGCAAAGTTTCACCATCTAACTGTCTCCGTGAAAAGAAGTCCTCTTGTAGTGAGACATACGACTGTTGACAACCATACAGTTCTCTCAAAATGGTGAAAACAGTTTCTGGATTCTCACGTTCAGCTAATGGTCTATATTTAATCTCATCCCGAGCTACACCTTCGAGATGGTCAAAAATGAAAGCAGCCTGATCTGTGGGTTCAACATGCCGAACTTGCATGCTGGTACAAACTTCTTCTACCCACTCCTCAACCCCAATACCATGAGTCCCCCTGAAGGAAACCACCCGGTTACACTTAATAAAGAATGAATAGTCTTCACTTTAGAAGGGTTCACAAATACACTTAAGTAACTACTAGCAACTGCCTTAATTAATGATGCATTGCAGGATTAATAGATAGTGAATTCATTTTGTCTGATTTCCCCAAGTGAAAAATAACTTGTGGCTATTTAGGATTTATTAAACATTAACAAAACCTTAATAAAGCATGAATAGTCTTCACTTTAGAAGGGTTCACAAATACACTTAAGTAACTACTAGCAACTGCCTTAATTAATGATGCATTGCAGGATTAATAGATAGTGAATTCAAACATTATTTAACAATTAGTACGCATTTAAATAAGTGTGTTAATTAATAGTGTATTAAGTGTGAATCATCCTTAATTAATGATGTTTTCAATGTTAATTAAATGTTTATTAATGCTTAAATAAGGCTAAATAAGGTGTAGTTATTATAAAGTGTTACCCGTTTGATTTATGATCTGCAATGTTTTTATGTTTTTCGTGTTGTACTTCATTGTCTGTGTTGCCTGTTGCGTGTTTGTTTGTCCAGCACTTTGTGTGGACTTGTTCCTGTTTAAAGTGCTTTATAAATAAAATGGTATGGTATGATGTTTCAGTAAAATCTGTCGGCATCAAAACATTTTTATTAAACTGAGCAGAGAATTTAACACAAGTGTCCCATCTGTCTTCTCGCATGTCCCATCTGTCTTCTACATGTCCCATCTGTCTTCTACATGTCCCATCTGTCTTCTACATGTCCCATCTGTCTTCTACATGTCCCATCTGTCTTCTACGTGTCCCATCTGTCTTCTAGGTGTCCCATCTGTCTTCTACATGTCCCATCTGTCTTCTACATGTCCCATCTGTGTTCTACATGTCCCATCTGTCTTCTACATGTCCCATCTGTCTTCTACATGTCCCATCTGTGTTCTACATGTCCCATCTGTGTTCTACATGTCCCATCTGTCTTCTACATGTCCCATCTGTGTTCTACATGTCCCATCTGTGTTCTACATGTCCCATCTGTCTTCTACATGTCCCATCTGTGTTCTACATGTCCCATCTGTCTTCTACATGTCCCATCTGTCTTCTACATGTCCCATCTGTCTTCTACATGTCCCATCTGTCTTCTACATGTCCCATCTGTTTCTACATGTCCCATCTGTCTTCTACATGTCCCATCTGTCTTCTACATGTCCCATCTGTGTTCTACATGTCCCATCTGTCTTCTACATGTCCCATCTGTGTTCTACATGTCCCATCTGTCTTCTACATGTCCCATCTGTCTTCTACATGTCCCATCTGTGTTCTACATGTCCCATCTGTCTTCTACATGTCCCATCTGTGTTCTACATGTCCCATCTGTCTTCTACATGTCCCATCTGTCTTCTACATGTCCCATCTGTGTTCTACATGTCCCATCTGTGTTCTACATGTCCCATCTGTGTTCTACATGTCCCATCTGTGTTCTACATGTCCCATCTGTGTTCTACATGTCCCATCTGTCTTCTACATGTCCCATCTGTGTTCTACATGTCCCATCTGTGTTCTACATGTCCCATCTGTCTTCTACATGTCCCATCTGTCTTCTACATGTCCCATCTGTCTTCTACATGTCCCATCTGTCTTCTACATGTCCCATCTGTCTTCTACATGTCCCATCTGTCTTCTACATGTCCCATCTGTCTTCTACATGTCCCATCTGTGTTCTACATGTCCCATCTGTCTTCTACATGTCCCATCTGTGTTCTACATGTCCCATCTGTGTTCTACATGTCCCATCTGTGTTCTACATGTCCCATCTGTGTTCTACATGTCCCATCTGTCTTCTACATGTCCCATCTGTGTTCTACATGTCCCATCTGTGTTCTACATGTCCCATCTGTCTTCTACATGTCCCATCTGTGTTCTACATGTCCCATCTGTCTTCTACATGTCCCATCTGTGTTCTACATGTCCCATCTGTGTTCTACATGTCCCATCTGTCTTCTACATGTCCCATCTGTGTTCTACATGTCCCATCTGTCTTCTACATGTCCCATCTGTCTTCTACATGTCCCATCTGTGTTCTACATGTCCCATCTGTGTTCTACATGTCCCATCTGTGTTCTACATGTCCCATCTGTCTTCTACATGTCCCATCTGTGTTCTACATGTCCCATCTGTGTTCTACATGTCCCATCTGTCTTCTACATGTCCCATCTGTGTTCTACATGTCCCATCTGTCTTCTACATGTCCCATCTGTCTTCTACATGTCCCATCTGTCTTCTACATGTCCCATCTGTCTTCTACATGTCCCATCTGTCTTCTACATGTCCCATCTGTCTTCTACATGTCCCATCTGTCTTCTACATGTCCCATCTGTGTTCTACATGTCCCATCTGTCTTCTACATGTCCCATCTGTGTTCTACATGTCCCATCTGTCTTCTACATGTCCCATCTGTCTTCTACATGTCCCATCTGTGTTCTACATGTCCCATCTGTCTTCTACATGTCCCATCTGTGTTCTACATGTCCCATCTGTCTTCTACATGTCCCATCTGTCTTCTACATGTCCCATCTGTGTTCTACATGTCCCATCTGTGTTCTACATGTCCCATCTGTGTTCTACATGTCCCATCTGTGTTCTACATGTCCCATCTGTGTTCTACATGTCCCATCTGTCTTCTACATGTCCCATCTGTGTTCTACATGTCCCATCTGTGTTCTACATGTCCCATCTGTCTTCTACATGTCCCATCTGTCTTCTACATGTCCCATCTGTCTTCTACATGTCCCATCTGTCTTCTACATGTCCCATCTGTCTTCTACATGTCCCATCTGTCTTCTACATGTCCCATCTGTCTTCTACATGTCCCATCTGTGTTCTACATGTCCCATCTGTCTTCTACATGTCCCATCTGTGTTCTACATGTCCCATCTGTGTTCTACATGTCCCATCTGTGTTCTACATGTCCCATCTGTGTTCTACATGTCCCATCTGTCTTCTACATGTCCCATCTGTGTTCTACATGTCCCATCTGTGTTCTACATGTCCCATCTGTCTTCTACATGTCCCATCTGTGTTCTACATGTCCCATCTGTCTTCTACATGTCCCATCTGTCTTCTACATGTCCCATCTGTGTTCTACATGTCCCATCTGTCTTCTACATGTCCCATCTGTGTTCTACATGTCCCATCTGTGTTCTACATGTCCCATCTGTCTTCTACATGTCCCATCTGTGTTCTACATGTCCCATCTGTCTTCTACATGTCCCATCTGTCTTCTACATGTCCCATCTGTCTTCTACATGTCCCATCTGTCTTCTACATGTCCCATCTGTGTTCTACATGTCCCATCTGTCTTCTACATGTCCCATCTGTCTTCTACATGTCCCATCTGTGTTCTACATGTCCCATCTGTGTTCTACATGTCCCATCTGTCTTCTACATGTCCCATCTGTGTTCTACATGTCCCATCTGTCTTCTACATGTCCCATCTGTCTTCTACATGTCCCATCTGTTCTACATGTCCCATCTGTCTTCTACATGTCCCATCTGTCTTCTACATGTCCCATCTGTGTTCTACATGTCCCATCTGTGTTCTACATGTCCCATCTGTGTTCTACATGTCCCATCTGTCTTCTACATGTCCCATCTGTGTTCTACATGTCCCATCTGTCTTCTACATGTCCCATCTGTCTTCTACATGTCCCATCTGTCTTCTACATGTCCCATCTGTGTTCTACATGTCCCATCTGTCTTCTACATGTCCCATCTGTGTTCTACATGTCCCATCTGTCTTCTACATGTCCCATCTGTCTTCTACATGTCCCATCTGTCTTCTACATGTCCCATCTGTCTTCTACATGTCCCATCTGTCTTCTACATGTCCCATCTGTCTTCTACATGTCCCATCTGTCTTCTACATGTCCCATCTGTGTTCTACATGTCCCATCTGTCTTCTACATGTCCCATCTGTCTTCTACATGTCCCATCTGTGTTCTACATGTCCCATCTGTGTTCTACATGTCCCATCTGTCTTCTACATGTCCCATCTGTGTTCTACATGTCCCATCTGTCTTCTACATGTCCCATCTGTCTTCTACATGTCCCATCTGTGTTCTACATGTCCCATCTGTCTTCTACATGTCCCATCTGTCTTCTACATGTCCCATCTGTGTTCTACATGTCCCATCTGTCTTCTACATGTCCCATCTGTGTTCTACATGTCCCATCTGTGTTCTACATGTCCCATCTGTGTTCTACATGTCCCATCTGTGTTCTACATGTCCCATCTGTCTTCTACATGTCCCATCTGTGTTCTACATGTCCCATCTGTCTTCTACATGTCCCATCTGTCTTCTACATGTCCCATCTGTGTTCTACATGTCCCATCTGTCTTCTACATGTCCCATCTGTCTTCTACATGTCCCATCTGTGTTCTACATGTCCCATCTGTCTTCTACATGTCCCATCTGTGTTCTACATGTCCCATCTGTCTTCTACATGTCCCATCTGTCTTCTACATGTCCCATCTGTGTTCTACATGTCCCATCTGTCTTCTACATGTCCCATCTGTGTTCTACATGTCCCATCTGTGTTCTACATGTCCCATCTGTCTTCTACATGTCCCATCTGTGTTCTACATGTCCCATCTGTCTTCTACATGTCCCATCTGTCTTCTACATGTCCCATCTGTGTTCTACATGTCCCATCTGTCTTCTACATGTCCCATCTGTGTTCTACATGTCCCATCTGTCTTCTACATGTCCCATCTGTCTTCTACATGTCCCATCTGTCTTCTACATGTCCCATCTGTCTTCTACATGTCCCATCTGTGTTCTACATGTCCCATCTGTCTTCTACATGTCCCATCTGTCTTCTACATGTCCCATCTGTGTTCTACATGTCCCATCTGTCTTCTACATGTCCCATCTGTGTTCTACATGTCCCATCTGTCTTCTACATGTCCCATCTGTCTTCTACATGTCCCATCTGTGTTCTACATGTCCCATCTGTCTTCTACATGTCCCATCTGTGTTCTACATGTCCCATCTGTGTTCTACATGTCCCATCTGTGTTCTACATGTCCCATCTGTCTTCTACATGTCCCATCTGTCTTCTACATGTCCCATCTGTGTTCTACATGTCCCATCTGTGTTCTACATGTCCCATCTGTCTTCTACATGTCCCATCTGTCTTCTACATGTCCCATCTGTCTTCTACATGTCCCATCTGTGTTCTACATGTCCCATCTGTCTTCTACATGTCCCATCTGTCTTCTACATGTCCCATCTGTGTTCTACATGTCCCATCTGTCTTCTACATGTCCCATCTGTGTTCTACATGTCCCATCTGTGTTCTACATGTCCCATCTGTCTTCTACATGTCCCATCTGTCTTCTACATGTCCCATCTGTGTTCTACATGTCCCATCTGTGTTCTACATGTCCCATCTGTCTTCTACATGTCCCATCTGTCTTCTACATGTCCCATCTGTCTTCTACATGTTCCATCTGTCTTCTACATGTCCCATCTGTCTTCTACATGTCCCATCTGTGTTCTCACATGAAAAACATTCAGCTTTGTTATTTTTCTCTATAAATTAAAGCTTGGCAACATTTATGCTTGTCCTATTCTATTCTTTACTCCGGTTTAGTCTATTCTATTCACGTCGGCTGTTACTGGACAGGCTCCAGGATCGGCTCCAGGACCGGCTCCAGGACCGGCTCCAGGACCTGCTCCAGGACAGGCTCCAGG
>JBBPBX010013494.1:0-19499 GCA_038048925.1 Garcialebias charrua
ACACACACACACACACACACACACACACACATATATATATATACACATACATACACTGTCAAAATGGAATCCGTTGCCCAACTTCTTTTTCACGAAATCCATCTCACAAGACGGATGGAGGGAGAGTATTTCCAATTCCCTTTATCAGCGAAGTGGGACCAAAAAAGTCACGAGTGGAAAACGAAGTCCATCTCTGATGTTTGTCATATAGGATTTTAAAGAGATAGTAACAGCCAGGTGCTGCCGATCAAATGTTTTGATTAACTCAGGGGTCTGCAATCTGCGGCTCTTTAAAGCTTTGACCAAAACAGACACAAAACTGAATTTTTTTGGTTAAACAACAAAAAAAAATGCTTAGTTCAAACAGTTTTTCTGCAATTTCTTTAGCAAATAAGTGAACACTGGAGTGAGTACAAGGAGTAACATCTTGATGCTTTATTTCTTTATATGAAGAACTGTCTGCATAGTTTATAAAAATTTTTTTATTAAAAAAGTTAAAAACAGATTACAAGCATCTGTTCTTTTATCTTTACTAAATGTTAAAAATCATTACCGGTAGATATTTTTTCTTTATAATGACACCCTTACTGGCCACAAAAGCCCCCTTCAACAAACCTAAAGTGGCCCATGGGCCACCAGTTGATAACCACAGTTGCAGCAGCTTGTTGCAGCTCCGGACATATTTAATGTAGAGAACAGAGGTGTAAAAATGGCTCTTTTGATCATAGTGGTTGCAGACTCCTGGAGTAACTGATCACTATCAGTGTGAGAACCTTACAGCAGAAGATTTGCTGCTCTGGTGTGCGTTAACACAATGCCACTGTGGAACAACATCAGCAATGACCATAGAGAAGTTGCCTATCAATCAGGGAAGGGTTACCAATCATTTCAAAACATTTTAGAGTCCCATCATTCTACAGTGAGAAAGATCTTTTACAAGAGGAAAATGTTTAAGACTGTAAGGAGTGAACATAGTGGCAAATTTACCCCAAGGTGCAATGCAATAAGTAGAGACACTAAAAAATAAAATAAAAAGCTCCATCTCTGACTCTATGAACCTCAGTTAGCAGGTTAAAGGTTGAATTTCATGACAAAACGATTAGAGGACTTAAAATGAAGGGATGCCAGGAAAAAGCCCCTTCTCTCTAAAAGACCATCAGCATGACTCAAGTTTGCGAAGTTTCATCTGAATGAACTGGAAAACTTCTGGATTTATAGTTTGGGGGCAGATCCTGTATTCTTTAGTCAAATGTGACCAGCTGAAGCTGGTCTGAAACTCGGTCAGGCACCCAAAAATAAACAAAAAGCAGAAAATCTACAGCAGAATCAAAGTGTCGCAGAGAAACAGTCAAAGTTCAGACGTTAAGCTGACTGAAATGTTGTGGCCTGACCTTTAAACGGTTGTGTAGAAACAAATGTCTGCAAACCTCAATGAACTGAAGCAACACTGGAAAGAAGAGTGGGCCAAATTCCTCCACAACAGAGTGAGCTTATATACAGATCACCATAAATGTGTTTTTATTGCTAAAGGTGGTTTCGATGTCGGCTTTGTTTTTGTTTAATAATTAATGATACGATGAAATCACCAAAGGTTAGATTTGAATACTGAAATTTTATAATCTAATTAAAAAATAAACTAATCATTTTCTTTATGTCCTGATATGTAAAACCCAAAGACTGGAAGGTGGACTTCCTTTTCTCATGACTGCAGATAAACATCACGTGCAGTGAACTACCCTGCTGAAAAGTCTGAAAGAAAGTATGCCGTTACATAAAAAAAATCCACAAATTTATTTATAAACTTCAGCAATCCCATCCATGAAGCCAGACTCACAGAAAACAGTTTAAAAAAAAGTTTAAATAGTATAAAATTACACAACACCATTTCAAAATGTTGGTGAGTACTAGTTATAGGTGAAAGAAGTCAAACAACTATGTACGATTAAAAAAAAATAAAGAATTGAATAATCTCTGCTTAATGCTGCTCAGACAAACTGTCGGAGGACGACGTGAGGAGAAAAAGGAGTACAAGAGAGAGGAATGCATTGCATTCAGAATGTTATCTCTGGTCCTGCCTCGCTCTGGTAAATATTTTTATTATTCATCACGAGAAAATTAATAATCTTGACTTTCTGTAACCAGAAATCTGATCTGTACGTTTAATCATAATTAAAAACTTTAAGCTTAATCAACATTAAAAAGCTGATTCAGCTAAAATGTGCATTTATCTAATTGTTGTCATCATCGTCGTTATCGCTGCTCAGATCTGACTCATCTTCTGAACTTTCCTCTTTCTTCTTCTTTGCTACGACTATGAGGTGATGAGCTGCCTCCGTGGGCAAACTGACGCCACCGAACACAACATAAAAACAGTGCGACGGGCCAACCGAGGACATTCTGTTTGTAAAATGTAAGAACTGGGTTTGCCTTAACAAATATATATTTATATAATAAAACCCAATCCCCAGAATCCTGTTTGATACCAAGGGAGGCGAGAGAGTCAGTGGCACCCGTGAGGAGCACTAGTCCACCATTATTCTCCTGGGTTCTGGAAGTTCCTGAAGTTCAAAGCATTGCAAACACTGAAGCATCAGCTGTTAGTTTAGCCGTCCCTCACAGGGAAAAATAAGTTTTCTATAAACAGCGTTCTACCTCCACAGTTTCTTAAACCTGTCTCCTCAGTAGACTTCAGCAGGAAGATTTTAAGTTACTTCACCGCAGCAGTTTTTACAGTTGGGACCGCTTTACATTTCATTCATTAAGAAATAATGATCAGATCATCTTTAAAAAGTCACTGCTGCTGTGAGTTAAAAGTAAAAGTCTCAAGACCCACCCCAAGAACAGCCTGTATACGTTTACATATATTCTACTGCATAAAAATGTCTAAAAAAAGTTCATTTTAGTCATTGCCGTTCAAAACAAGTGCATAAAATTGTAGAATTACAACACATTGAGAAGCAGTACATCTCTAAGACTGCAGCAGATGAAATAATCTACAGACATCTGAAACCTTCACAGTGGACGAGCAGATATGGAAGGAAAAAAATTAAAAAAAGGCCTATGATTGGTCGCTTCCAGAAAATCAAAATGGACCCAACCAAGCCCAGCAGACTCCATCCCAAGAGGATCGGAAGAGATTTGGTTCTCCAGCTCTCACAATACAGTTGGGTCTTTCTTCTCGTACGTCATCTCCGTCTCCATCTCAAAGTCATTTTCACTGTGCTTTCTCCTGCAGACCCTCACGGCCACAAAGATACCGAGGAGGACCAGAATGACACCGCAGGCACCTCCAACAGCAGCCACCAGCATGGTAATCTCAGAAATGGACGCTAGAAGAGACAAAACAGATCAAAAAGAGTATCTGATTGGTTTAAATGGATGTTCCTTTATGCAATAATACACATTACAATCTTAATTAGCTTCAAAGTTCACTTTTCTGTGAACTAAAGAGGCTAATAAGACAAGCATCTCCTCAAACCCACAAAAATCCTAATTTACTGCTTTATTTATACTATAAATACAACAAACTATCAAAAAGTTAAGTAGCAAACATCGTGCTGACCTTTGTCAACAACTTTGAGGACGGTCTCTCCATTACTGCCGTGCACGTCTGGGCGGTTCTTCACCTGGCAGATGTAGGTACCGTTGAAGGTTGGGAGCACCTCTTGCAGTGTGATGGAGGCGTCTTTCCTCGTAATGTCTCCTGACCACACTGCGTGTCCTTTAAAACGCCCCTCACCAGGAGGGTACGCAGTCTCCTGGTAGTAAAACACCTGAAACATTCACGGATAAATACAACAAATGCAAAAATCAGAACAAACAAGAGTACTGCCAATGGGAAATAATATGCCCATTAGTAAACTGTCAGAGTAATCAGAACCTAAAGCAGGACTTTCCTCTCACAACAATCCTGAATACAGTAGTCCAGTGTGAAGCGGCTGGGATGAGGATCAGCACCTCCAAAACTGAGGCCATGGTCCTCAGTCGGAAAACGGTGGATTACCATCTCTGGGTTGGGAGTAAGGTTCAGTCTCGAGTGGAGGAGTTAAAGTAACTTAGGGTTTGGTCACAACAGAGGAAAGAATGGACTGGAAGATTACCAGACGGATCGGTGCAACTTGTACAGTCATGAGGACTCTGCTGGTCCGTTGTGGTGAAGAGGGAGCTGAACTTTACCAGTCGGTCTACAAAACGGATTCAAAAAAAGTTGGGACACTAAACAAATGGTGAATAAAAACCGAATGCAATGATGTAGAAATGGCAAATGTCAATATGTTATTCATAATAAAACATAGATGACAGATCAAAAGTTTAATCTGAGTAAATGTAGCATTTTAAAGGAAAATATGTTGATTCAAAATTTCACAGGGTCAACAAATCCCAAAAAAGTTGGGACAAGTAGCAATAAGTGGCTGGAAAAAGGAAATCGAGCATATAACGAACAGCTGGAAGACCAAATCAAAAAAGGCGTTCAATACAGAAGCAACTGGACTTTATTAGTAACAGAAAACGTTTTGCCTTTCATCCAAAAGGCTTTCTCAATTCTAAGAGCAAACTGTGAGAGTAAGGTTATAAATGCTGAGCAGACACACACACATACCTATGAAAAGATACCGCACACATATACCTGAGATAACACACACACACATCCTAAGACACACACATCACACACCTACTGTATGTAAATTGACAAATCACACCTCACTTCTCAACAGTAAGGGTCTCTCAAAGTCTTAAAAGCTGGAAGACCAATTAACACTAATTAGGTCAATTGACAACATGACTGGGTATAAAAAGAGCTTCTCAGAGTGTCAGTGTCTCTCAGAAGCCAAGATGGTAAGAGGATCACCAATTCCACCATTGTTGCACAGAAAGATAGTGCAGCAATACCAGAATGGTGTTACCCAGCGTAAAATAGCAAAGACTTTTAAGTTATCATCATCAACCGTGCATAACATCATCAAAAGATTCAGAGAATCTGGAACAATCGCTGTGCGTAAGGGTCAAGGCCGTAAAACTCTACTGGATGCTCGTGATCTCCGGGCCCTTAAACGTCACTGCACCTCAAACAGGAATGCCACTGTCAAGGAAATAACAGAATGGGCTCAGGAATACTTCCAGAAAGCATTGTCAGTGAACACAATCCACCGTGCCATCCGCCGTTGCCAGCTGAAACTCTACAGTGCAAAGAGGAAGCCATTTCTAAGCAAGCTCCACAAGCTCAGACGTTTGCACTGGGCCAGGGGTCATTTAAAATGGAGTGTGACAAAATGGAAGACTGTTCTGTGGTCAGATGAGTCACGATTTGAAGTTCTTTATGGAACACTGTCATCCGGACCAGAGAGGACAAAGATAGCCCAAGTTGTTATCAATGCTCTGTTCAGAAGCCTGCATCACTGATGGTATGGGGTTGCATGAGAGCTTGTGGCATGGGCAGCTTGCATGTCTGGAAAGGCAACATTAATACCATACCATAAACCATACCATACCATTTTATTTATAAAGCACTTTAAACAGGAACAAGTCCACACCAAAGTGCTGAACAAACAAACACGTAACAGGCAACACAGACAATGAAGTACAACACGAAAAACATAAAAACATTGCAGATCATAAATCAAACGATCCAATACAAATCAGCTGGCATTGAAAGCGATGGAGTAGTAGTGAGTTTTTAACCGGGATTTGAAAACTGAGAGGGAGGGGGCCTGTTTGATGAGCAGCGGTAACTCGTTCCAGAGTCTTGGGCCTGCTACAGAGAACGCCCTGTCACCCCTGCGCTTAAGGCGAGTTTCTGGAACTATTAAGAGTACCTGATCCTCTGACCTCAAAGCACGTGGAGGGACATATGGGTGTATCAGATCCGAGAGATAGGCGGGGGCGAGACTGTTCAGCGATTTGTAGACATACATGAGAATTTTGAATTGGATTCGAAGATGAACCGGTAGCCAGTGAAGGGAGGCCAAGACTGGTGTAATGTGCTCTCTTTTGCGTGTGCTGGTTAAAAATCGGGCAGCTGCGTTCTGAACCAGTTGTAATCGTGCAATGGTGGCTTGACTGACGCCAAGCAGAAGTGAATTGCAGTAATCAAGCCTAGATGTAATGAATGCGTGAATCACTGTCTCCAGGTTGTTTTTGGATAATATGGGCTTCAGCTTAGACAGACGCCTCAGCTGGAAAAAACAGGATTTGACGATCATGTTTACATGACTGTTGAGTTTCATGGAAGGATCCATTATCACTCCCAGATTTGTGACTTTTTGTTTTTCGGACAGGGGTAGAGCACAAAGGTCAATGCAGTGGTTCGAGGTTGTGTCATTGGGAGAACTATGTTCAGGTTCTAGAACAACATATGCTCCCATCTAGACGACATCTCTTTCAGGGAAGACCCTGCATTTTTCAACAAGATAATGCCAGACCACATTCTGCAGCAATCACAACATCATGGCTACGTAGGAGAAGGATCCGGGTACTGAAATGTCCAGCCTGCAGTCCAGATCTTTCACCTATAGAGAACATTTGGTGCATCATAAAGAGGAAGGTGCAACAAAGAAGGCCCAAGACGATTGAACAGTTAGAGGCCTGTATTAGACATGAATGGGAGAGCATTCCTATTTCTAAACTTGAGAAACTGGTCTCCTCTGTCCCCAGACGTCTGTTGAGTGTTGTAAGAAGAAGGGGGGATGCCACACAGTGGTAAAAATGGACTTGTCCCAACTTTTTTGGGATTTGTTGACGCCATGAAATTTTGAAACAACATATTTTTCCCTTAAAATGATACATTCTCTCAGTTTAAACTTTTGATCTGTGATTTGTGTTCTATTCTGAATAAAATATTAGATGTTGGCACCTCCACATCATTGCATTCAGTTTTTATTCACAATTTGTTTAGTGTTCCAACTTTTTTGGAATCCGGTTTGTAATATTCTGAGCATGAACTTTGATATTTTGAACCACTTTGGGTACGACTACTTCAAATGAGTCGGCGGGGGAGAAGGCAGACTAGAAACCATCTTTGCACATCAAACCGGTTGACCCATTATGTAAGGTGCTATTTATTAGACTGAGTTTGTTGTGGCTCCTTGGACTTATGGTCTTTTGGATGAAAGACAAAACGTTTCAACAAAAAGAAACCGTCCAGAGGACCTGACTTAACTTTGTTGGAGTTTTCTACCTGGATTATGGAGCATGAACTTTGAGATTTCCAAAAGTGCATCTTAACCTGGAGAGTATAAAAGTCCAACTAATCTGTAACTATTTCTCAGGATTTAACCAGAGTTCAGTTTCATCTTAGTTTTAATAGAGTTTTGAATATAGTTTTAATTCAAAACAAACAAACAAACAAAATTCCAAAAAAGGAAAACTGACAGAAAATGGATTCACCAACAACCAAGAAGAAAAATTACAAATGAGGAAAATAAACTAAATATGAATGTAATTCCCTTTAAATCTTCAGTCTACAACAGAATAAGGTTCTACAGAATTAGCTACAACCCAAGTTAATGCTATTTAAATAAACAAGCAGTGTTTGGACCAGAAAATTCTTTCTACTCACCGATTCATCAGTTCCTCCCATAAGGGGTCGGAAGGACCAGGACACGGTGACTGACTGAAGTGACACAGAATGGGTGGAGCTGAAGGTGCACTTCAGTTTCACGCTGGTCCCATTGACAGCTTCCACCTCACTCTGAGTGAAAATTTCTATTCCACACACCTGTCGTATCCCTGAAATAAAGAATAACGTGTTAGAAAATTGTACCAGCCAGAATACTGTTCCTGGTGCAAAGTCTGGATAAATCATCCATCCATCCATCCATCCATTATCTTTTTACCCGCTTCTTCCATTTTTTGGGTCATGGGGGTCGCCAGTGCACATGTCCAGCTTTCACTGTGCGAGGGGCAGGGGACACCCTGGACGAGTCGCAAGTTCATCACAGGGCCACATAAAGACAAACAACCATTCACTCTCTCACTCACACCTACAGACAATTATAGAGTTATCAATCAGCCTAACATGCATGTTTTTGGAATGTGGGAGGAAACTGGAGTCTGGATGAATCAGACAAGTTGAATTTAGACGGGCATTTTGTTTCAAATGTTCTAAAAATCAAATACACAGATCATAAACATGAGATGGTTACTAATGTTGGATACTAGTTCTGTTTTCTAGTTGGCTTCGATTCCTGGGCGAAGGTTGTGAAGAGGTGAGAACGTTAAAGTGGAGTAACGTAATGGGTTTTTCTTCAAGAGCATTAAATGTTTGGAACAATGACATGTTCAGCATGCTTAAATGTAGGTGATTGGTAAGAAAACTGATATACTGTATAGAAAAATGGTGGAAAGACAGATCCTTATGTAGAACAATATGACATTAAAGTATCATTACTTTAATGTAATACAGAATACAGACATTAAAGCTGCTGCCGGTGAGAAAAATCTAAGAAAAGCTGCAAGACGACGACGGTTGGAGGATGAAATTAACCGGAGCGTTTAGATGGAAGCAGGATTTCCATCAGGAATACTTCTTTAATAAGGAATGCTTATCGCCCGTACATCTTGTTGAGAAATGACAGACTTGTGATTTTTCATCAAACCTTAAAAACACGGTTAGGCTCAACCTGTTAGCCCTCAGATTATGTGTTGGGGATCAATCTCAGCTACTACCACAGGCAAATTTACGTTAATATCTGTAAAAACAACTACCGTATACAGTATGCCTCTGAAGATTCACAGTGTTCAAGCAGGAATTCAGGTCAAACCGGCCTTGATCGTATCTGTATGGTTGATTAGTGATGCAACAACAAACACCACTCCTTTTAATTTACTGTACAAATAAAACTAACTTATATTCCCTGAAAAAGAATGGTGCATTTAGGCTGTACAGTATTCCAATAAAAATCAGAGACGCAGGGTTCTGAGGTCTTTGTTGGCACCAGATGAAACAAATGGTTGGTTAATGAAGCTGTTTGCTATATTCTACTATTGCTGAAACCTTGACTTCCTTAAATTTGTCCCTTTTTGTGAACCTTGAAAGAATGTTGTGCTGGATGTTGTGCCGGATATTCATAAGAGACGGGTTAACCCTCATGGGTTATTTTTTTAGCAAATGTAAAAAATAAAATAAAAAAAGGTTTATGGCTTTGAATTCACACAAAAACTGTTTTACAAACACCAAGACAGTATTTTTGAAAACAAGTTCTACTGTGAAAATCCTGAAAATCCACCCTTGGATAGCCAAAACACAACCCTTAGAAAATAATCATGTCAGCGATCCTCCTTCAATCTAACATACAACCCAAGAGGGTCCTTTTGTTATTATTGTTCAAATCTGTGTGCATGCTCTGTGTGCATGCTCCACCCCTTGCTTCCTGTTTTTGGTGTATTTGAAGCAGCGTTACAGCACCACATACAGGCCTGGCATGATCTCTACTGAGTTTTTGGCCGTATTATGCATTTTCGTATGGACGAAGACATTTCTAGAAATAGTGCTGTGTTTACAAAGATTTTTTAACAGCAAAAAGGCATAAACAGCAAGAACAAATTCTTACAGTGCTGGCCTGGCAAGCACCAACATGTACTTGTAGGATCAAGGTCAATATGGTGCCAAGTCACAACAGAAGTCATTTCAGGGCACTGTACAGAGACATTCATATACATAAAAGTAAGTTTAAACATTATTTATCTGAGGAGAAGACTGCTTTGAGTTTAACTTCATGTCCAGCTGTCGACTAGGGTCTGCGATATTTGAACACTCTTGAACACTCTGGGACTTAGAAATATTTTCAGCGCAGAAAAGCATTCTGCTCCCTCCCCTCAGAGCCATATATGGCACAGTCCGAGCTCTGCAGCTGAACTTGGGATCTGCTCCGCCCCCTGCTGCTGTCTGCTCAGAGCCGCTGCGATATTCTGTGTTTATGGTAATAAAACCTTCTAATAAAATAAAATAAAACCATGGAGCGCTAGTCCTACAACACAAAATCCAGCAGAAATCATCAGAGGTTCACGAAGCAACGTTTGGACATGATTTAATTCGCTCGTGACTTCCTCATGTCTGTCAGCGCTGGTCTGGAATGTCTGGAATGCTCCACCTCCTCCGGTCTCTGCGCTCCGAAGTTCCGTGTTTATATGATAATATAACTGTTTAAAAAATATAATAAAACCATGAATCACTCATCCAACAACACAAAATCCAGCAGAAATCATCAGAGGTTCACGAAGCAACGTTGGACATGTTTTAATTCGCTCGTGAGTCGTGACAAATCCATTTCCTCATTCCTGTCAGTGCAGGATGAAGCGATCACTTGGCTTTTGGCAAAAAAACTAAATAAAAGTCCAGCTCTGGGATAAAGAAGGGATATTTAATACATTTTGTGTCACATAAAAAACAGTCCTGCATCGCTTTGCAATCCTTTGAATGAGAACGAGCTGCGGCTGGGACAGGTGGGGGCGTGGGTTGGGGCGTGACAAACAACTCTGTTTTTATTGGCTGTCAGTGTCCTGGTCACTCTTGTGTTTTCAGTGTTTTTATAAATGCTGATAGAGAAGCAAGGGGACAATAGATTTTTTCAGAGATTACTTTGTCTAACATCAGTTTGTCAGTAGATAGTGACTGAGTGAAGAAATATGTTAAAAATATATTGTTTGAAAAGTTACAGACTACATTACAATCTTACATACCCCACCTTTAAGTCTGTGTCCATGTCCAACCAGAGCCAAGTATTGTGTAGTTGGTGCTTTTAATCAGTTTTCAGTTAAATTAATTCAATCCAAGTCTATAACAGTCACAAAATGTCACCAAAATCACTCTGTCCCTCTAAAATCTTTCAGAAAATCGCAATAGTGTATTGAATTGTATAGTTTGCTGAAAATCGCAATATATATCGCATCGTGAGCAGAATATCATGTATCGTATCGTATCGTGAGATTACTGTATCGCTACAGCCCTAATGTAAACTATTCAAATGAATGCATTTATAACTTTTTGTTTGTTTGAAATAGGTCAATTTGTCCAAGCTAACCCCAACTACAGTATGATGATTATCCGATCAGTCGCATCCGACTTTCGTCATTTTATGCATCTTCGTACTCCACGCCTTCCTATCTTTCACCAATTCTTTCAATTCCACAATTGGCATATTCATTGTTGTCGTGATTGTGTCGAGCCATCTTGTTCTTTGGCGGCCTTGTCTTCTTTTTCCACTGACTTTTCCAAGCATCATTGACGTTTCTAAAGAATTAGCGCGCATCACGTGGCCAAAATATGAGAGCTGCTGTTTGGTAATTTTGCCCATTTAGTTTAGTTTAGTTTATTCATTCATTTTATAAAAAACAAAATAATACAACATTTCACAACATATAAATATACAACACATAAATAAAATGAAGGGTGGCAGTAAGAAGAAAAAATCTTATTTTAACTGCCCCCTCTTACAATCCATCAAATCAAACAACAATCAAGTTTAACCAATAAAAAAACAAGAAATAATTCACCAAAAAAAAAAAAGATCGAACTACAAAGCAACATACACAACAGTATTTCATTCATATCTTTGCAATAGTCCACTTTTTATCATTTTCTTAAATGTAATCATCGTTGCTGCATTTTTGACTTCAGTCTCCAAGACATTCCATAAGCCAATTGCTTGAATTGAGGTTGACCGACCCTTTAACCTGGTTCTATATTGATCGGGGGACGACTGCCATTGCCACTACGCCACGGCCGCCCCTGTTTAATTCGCTCGTGACAAATTCATTCATCTCATCATTTCAGTCATGGAGTCAGCGGAGGAGGAAGCGATCACTTGACTTTTGGCAAAAGAAAAAAAAAAAAGAAAGGTCCAGATCAGGGATGAAGAAGGGGAATTTAATACATTTGTGTCTCATACAAAACAGTCAGCTTTGCAATCCTTTGAACAACATGCGCGCTGCAGGCTGGACAGGCGGGAGATGGGCATGACAAGCTCGTTCATGAACAAAACTCTGTTTTTATTGGCTGGTTAACGGCGGGTCACTGTGGTTTTTAGAAATGCTTTTAGTACCACCTGGAGAAGCCAGAGGACTATAGTTTTTTTTCCAGAGATTACTTTATCTAACATCAGTTTGTCAGGAGATAGTGACAGAGTGAAGAAATATGTTAAAAATATATTTTTAGAAAAGTTACATACAGCACCTTTAAGTTACATTATCTAAAGATTTCCTTGATATTTTGTTTTTATGTTATTTTATCTGTTTTTGCACAGTTTAATTTATTTTTATGCATCCATCTAAGTTATTTTATCTGTTTGTTGTTGATCTTGCACTACGAAGTGTTTTGACCATTACTGTTGCAGTTCTTTGGAACCAACGATAATAAGCCAGATGACACTTCTGCTGTAAATCACATTGCATGGTGTTCTTTTTTCTTTAGGTACTTTTCGTATATACAGTACATACAGTATAGGATAATGTAATCATGACTGTCAGTGTTGCAATGAGTTTATGTTAGGCGGATGAATGATCTGATCATCTGACTATTGATTGCAGTAATCCACATTATTAGGAGAAATAGGGGACCCCAAACCAAATGTCACTTAATGAGGCCATGAGGAGTGGAAGTCTGGCCCAAGTTTGCAACAGGACAAAGATTAAAAGCAAATCCCCAAATCTACGACAGAATGGCTGAATAAAAACACTTTGTAATTCTGTCTGGGCTTTTTAAAGACCTATCAGTTTTCAAATGCCTTGATCAGGCCCAAATTCTTCCACAACAAGGAAAGAGTCTGAAAAGAACCTACAAAAACTAAGTTAGTGTTAAAAGTTATTCTAGATAGTTTCTTATTTCCACACAATACTTGAATTAGATACGTTTGGCTAAATGGCAAATACAGTACTTCCCATGTTGGGTGTTTCTGAGATTCTAGTACTGTATCTAGTTTGCACCTGCTGCAGAATGTAACATTAAAATAACCATAAAGCCTTAATAAAGTTAGTGGGACATTAGAATGCACAAGTTCCTCATTAGAAGTCAACAAACGAGAACTGGTGATGACTTTAAAGGTGATGATGATCCATGTCTGACAGGTGAAGGCCTGCCTGACGTGTCCGCGCACTTTAAACTCACCTGGCAACACGAGTCCTGCGAGTAACACCAGCTGCCATGTCCGATTACACTTGTGGTAAAACATTTATACTCCGTGCCCTCCCGCCGGTCTGTCTGAATTCCACAGTGGAAAAGTCTCTTCCCCGACGTCCCAAATGGCATGAGGCATGAATCCAGCAGAGTCCCGTCTGGGCGGAAGTGAAAACGTGACTCCACCTGCAGCTTCACCTGATGGGCGGTGTCAAACAAACTGCCAAACTGTTGCGTAACCTGTTCAGACCTCCACTGAAACTGATACTCTGTAGTTAAACACATAATCTTATCACCAGACGGAGTTAATCAATAAAATGTTGAATTTATTTCGACTACAGTACCTGAGTCCAACAAAGGTTTAAATAGGTCGATGGTTTAGCAGTCTGCCGCCATCTAGTGGCCGCATTAGCGCATTACTACGGTTACTTTATTTTGTTGCATTATGATGGCGTTGCTATGAATTATGGAGGATGGAAGGTGACAAATTTAAATAAATGAATACACAATAATGACATGTATCATTTAATTTTTAACTACATTATTAAATCATTAAATAAACAATTAATGTATTAAATACGCAATTAAATATACAAGTAAATTATTAAATACACAAATAAATTATCTATTTCATGTTTATTTAATAATTTATTCAATTATTTAATTTGTCACATTCCATCTTCATGTGTCACCATGCAATTATGTTAACTGTCATTCTCACTCATCAAAACTCAGTGGGCGGAACAAACACTGAAAATGTGAAATTCATTGCTTCGGTTTGATGAAAAAAGTTTCATCCAAATACACGTAAACACATTTACCACTTCCTAAAGTTTTTTTTACGGAATATGTTTTCTGGCCTATCGATTATCTGTGGTTTAGCTCTTTTTCTTTTTTTTTTTTTGCTGATTTAAGATTTTTGTAGCTAATTTACTAATTTCTGTGTTCATTTCTGATTATTTAAACCAAATTCAGCAAATATGTGCGCCGCTGGCTACAACTTATTAACTTGTGGAGACTAGTCAACACAGTTTAATAAGGCCTCCACAGATAATTAACCTTGAAATAAAATGAACAGAGAAATAATATGTCTGGCTGTGTGACAGAAGTGATACAATGTGTGAATTAAAATAAATTGAATTAGGCCCAACCCATTGGTCCAATGTGAAGGAGTAAAAATTCAGCCAGAATTGGTCTTCAGCATCATTTTGCCCATCTTATAACAAGGGAATGTTGATCTGGTTTAACCTTCCCGCTGCCCTTGGATCAAAATGACCCTTGAGGTTGAGGCCTCAGTTTCAAACAGCCAGATCTTTATATTTTTGCTCTCAAGATGGTCATGGTTGATTTTTGAAAATATATTGGAAAGAAAAATACACAGAAAAATTGCATTTATATTTCCCCTGAAGAAGAAAAAAAGCTTCTGTTCATTCAAACCTTTACCTGTGTAGACAAGAGAACAATAAATTAATTATCATGATTTAAAGAGGAAATTAACCAGTCAAACCTGTTTGTTTGACAGAGACAATAACTCTGTTAATATATTCTCAATGAGCTGTTAAATCACTTCATCAACTTGTTCTATCCAAACTTCTGTCTTTCATGTTTTTTTTCTTCTTCTACTCAAGAAAATCAAGATATTATGATAATGTATTTTCCTGTTTCACTCATTAGTTCAAAATGCTTCCTTTTTGAAAAAATATTTTGCAACATTTACTTAATTAAGAGTGACAATACTCACCTAAAAAGAAAATGCAAATGTATGATGAAATTTATGATGGGTCTAAACATTCAATTTATCTTCTTCTTTGTTTATGTTTGACACGAACACTGCATGAGCTGCACGTCATCAATAACAACATGTTTTTAGACCTTTCCTATGCATGCATCTGTTCACAACAGGTTATTATAATGCAAGAACAAGACTTTCAAGGCCTGTCTGCACATGCAACACCACTACTGCTGGTGGACTGAAACATGCCTGTGGGCTCTTGGTCTGTAAATGAAGGACTGTTAAATAATGGGAGGAATACCATTATTAAAAAAACGTTCAATACAAAAACAACTGGACTTTATTTGTAACAGAAGATGTTTCGCTCTTCATCCAAGGAGCTTTCTCAATTCAATGAGCAGTGAGTGTGGGATTCAGGTTATAAAGGCTGAGTGAGATAAGAGACAAGCCGAAAGAAAGAGGACTTAACCACGCTGTTGATATGACAGTCAAGTTTCAGCCAGGGGTCCATTTTCACTCCTAGATTTGTCACAATCGATTTTTCATATGGGGCCAAAGAGGAGTTAGCAACAATAATGTCAGAGAAATATTTTGCTCTGGCTGTTTTCACAGCTCGTTGATAGCGATGTCTCTCACTATATCAAAAGAGACTTGGAGTTTGTCCTTTCTCCACTTGCGTTCATTTCTCCTGCATTCCTGCCTAATGGCACGTGTCAACCATGATCTTGGCTTAGATCGTCTGGTTTTAATTGGAGCCACATCATTCAAAACAGTGTTGCACAAAGAATCAAAATATAAGGAAAGCTCCTCAGTGCTGAGAGCTGTGAAGCTAAACAATAATTACCATCTATCCATTATCTTTTACCCGCTTCTTCCATTTTGGGTCACAGGGGTTGCCAGGCAGTGACCATATCCAGAAATCACTGTGCAAGGGGCGGGATACACCCTGCAGGTCGCCAGTCCATCACAGGGACACATAGAGACAAACAAAACAATCAACCATTCACTCTCCCTCTCACACCTAGAGACAAGTTAGAGTCAGAGTCTTTATTGTCATTTGCACCACATGTGGTACATGTGATGAAATGAGATTATGTACACAGGGTCCCAGTTACATCCAACAACATGCAAGAGAAAAACAGTAAAACACCTAGGATTAACTAAGAAAAACATCAGCTAGTAATACACTAAGCCCTAATGTAGTAGAAAAACGAACACGAGTCTGTATTTAGAGTTACCAATCTGATTGGTTAGGCTGATTGGTCCAATCAGCCTAACCTGCAAGGTTTTGGTATAGAGTACCCGGAGAAAACCCATGCATGCACGAAGAGAACATTCAAACTCCACCCAGAAAGACCCCCAGACTGGGATCTGAACCGAGGACCTTCTTGCTTAGAGTCAGCAGCTCTACCAGTTGTGCTACCGTGCTGCCTTATCTGATTTCATTCTAGGCAATTTAGGTAATAGAAAATGTTCCATTTTTGCATTTAGTGCACTTTTCAAATGTTTACCGAACTTTCAGTAACTTGAATTTTCACTTAAAAAACGCAGACTCTTCCACTGGTACACTTTCATCTTTAAATCACTTCTTGGTCTGTTGCCTTCATACATCTCCTCCTACGTGTCTCTGTGTGAGTGCAGCTACAGCGTGCGCTCTCAAGACATGATTACCTGCAGTGTTCCGTCGGTGAGAACTGAACTTGGCAAAAGGGCCTTCTCCTACTCTGCTCCTGCTTCATGGAATATCTTACAAAAAGATCTGAAGCTCTTGGCCTTGACCTCTCTAAATGGCTTCAAGAATAAATAAAGGTTCATTTCCTGTTGCAAGATGTTTTTTTAAACTCAATATAATCGTTGATTTAAAAAAAATGTTTTTAATTAGTTGTGTTTTGAGAGGAAAATGTCACAACAATCACATATTAAAGAATATTAACAGATGAAAAATAAAATAAATTTATATTTTCTTGGGGGTGCTATGACTTTTCCTGGTGAAGCTCTAGCAACCCCTGGTGCCGCCTATGGTGCCTGCAGGTTGGCAAGCCAATGTAGCTCATTGGGCTGAGTTTGACCAAGTAAAGCTGTGGGTGCAAGTTCAGTCACTAGGTACTCTCTGCCAGACCTATCTCTCAGGCCTGACTCCAGCAATGGACCACTACTAACAATCATTTAAAGAGGGGAAAAAAGCTACTGAAAGAAGTAGTTTTATTTGTAGACTTTGGAGCAGCATCCATTTGATGGCTACATCGCTGCTGCTTCCAGAGTCTTTAACAAATTCCTTTCACAAAAGAGTTTCAGTAATCTATCTATCCTTTTCTCTTTACAGGTTCACTCAAACCAAAACAATCAAAACTACTAGAAGTAAACATAAGATGCACTATGGGATTTTGTTAAACCACGAAGCAGAGAAAGACAAACAAATCAGTGAAAATCTTGTCTGAAAGTAGATCAATTTCTTCCTCAACACCTATTTGTTGTAACTCATTTAACATCTTACCTCTCCATCAATCTGGTTTCAGGAAACAACACAGCACAACAACTGCTTCACTGAAGGTTCTTAATGACGTTGTTGAAGCATTGGATGCTAAGGATTATTGTGCTGCACTTTTCTTAGACCTAAAGCTTTTGACACTGTGGATCATAACATCCTGTGTCATAAGCTCTCAGAAATCAGTTTCTCAGATCACACCATTGGTTAGTTTCTAACTATCTTTCATACAGTATAGGAGACAATGTGTTCATGGTATTTCTTACATGTTATTTAACAGTTAAAAATGGTGTACCACAAGGCTCAGTCTTAGGACCCACTCTCGTTACAATCTACATAGGTAATGTAGGTCAGAGCATCACTGATGCATCCTTAAATTTCTATGCTGATGATACAGTTGTTTACTGTCGAGCTAAAACAGTTGCTAAGGTTTTACAGCTTTTGCAATCCTCTTTAGACATCATCCAGTCAAATTTGTTCTGTCTCAAACTTGTCTTAAATGCTGATAAAACCAAAGAAATGCTTTTTTCAAGTAGGAAGTCAGTCCCAGCAGTTCTTCCTCTGATTTTATCCTCAAACGGTGTCCCTATTAAGTTTGTTGATTCCTATAAATAATTGGGTATCCTGGTCAATTCACATCTCTCTTTTAAATTCCACGTGGAAAACCAAGTAAAGAAACTGAAAGTTAAACTGGGTTTCTTTTTCCGAAACAGATCCTGTCTAACACTGAATGTTAGGAAACGCCTTGTATCTGTGACTTTCCTTCTCTCCATTGATTACGGTGACATTATCTACATGAATGCTCCTACAAGCACCCTGATGTTGGATGCTGTCTATCATGGTGCACTAAGGTTCATAACTGGTTGTGATTATCATACCCCTCACTGCATCCTGTATTCACTGGTTAACTGGACACCATTAACTTCACGCAGACTCTTACACTGGAACATTTTCATCTTTAAATCACTTCTTGGTCTGCTGCCCTCATACATCTCCTCCTACATGTCTTTGCGTGAGTGCAGCTACAGTGTGCGCTCTCAGGACATGATTACCTGCAGTGTTCCGTCAGTGAGGACTGAACTTGGAAAAAGAGCCTTCTCCTACTCCGCTCCTGCTTCCTGGAATATCTTACAAAAAGATCTGAAGCTCTCAACCTTGATTTCTCTAAATGGCTTTAAGAATATGTTGGACTCCTGGCGGGAACCAATGCAGACATGTTCCTGTTTTTAGTTTTCTGCATTTGCCTTATAATCCAGCTGTTTTGCTACTTTGACATCTTTTTATAACTTGTTATAAAAATCTGTATGCCTATTATGATTGTCTATTGTTGTTGTCGCTGTTGTCATCATTTTTTGTTGAAACCAGGTCTCTCTTGTAAAGGAGTCCTCAAGGCTCAATGGGATTAACCTGTCTAAATAAAGGTTGAATGAATTTCTAGACTGAACCGTTAATTGTCAACAACCCGGATGTCTAACTGAATCAGCTCAGTTTTTTTTTCTATGACCACGCGATGTGTCTTTCGACATGGTTGTTTAAGAAATGAGAAGCAACTCATTGCACCACTGGTTAAATAACGTTTTGCCAGCTGAAAGATAATTGCCCATGCAGTAATTATTCAATAGGAGGCTCGTAACTATTATCTTTATTAAAATTAATACTTCTACTACCAACAAAACATCAGAATTTACACAAATAACACAAAATCAAATTTATGTGATTTAATTTCTTTTCAAGAAGAAGCCATCACAAGTTGTTGAAATTACAAAAATGTCGACCAGCATGCAGGGGTTGTGTGCACATGAAGCCTCGAGAAATTAGTCTATTTTTGAACCAGTTGGAATGAATGTGTCATGGCTTCACGAAGCTTCATCTGGCCATCACTACGGTAATTACAATGCCCATATGAGAATTAAGGACTCAGGATGAAGGGTCCAAGGCAAACTGAGGCTGGAGGACAAGGAAAACAGTTTCTCATCATGTAGTGTCTATAGCGGACTTGGTCCTTAAATACAACACATGGTTCATTAGAAATGAGCCACAGGAGAAACTCCTCCCTGCCACTCAGAAGCAGCAAAAGAGTAGTGTGAAAAAAAAATGGAATCTCTACATTTGTTTAAAAAAATGAATGAAAGCAAATATATATATATATATATATATATATATACAGTATATAT